>SKCR01018893.1:0-52103 GCA_019454045.1 Zanthoxylum bungeanum
AGCAAGAATGACTCAATGGAAGGAAAAGTCGCATGATATTTGATGAGGGCTTTTCGTGTGCAAATTGGCTACCAATTTATTATCTTTGTTAAGGTCTCATTATCATACACCCTTAAACATGCATTCTAAACACATAATAAAGCGATTATGAAAAATAATAATGATATGCAGATGGATATTTTACTCATTGATCCTAGATCAAATCTCTCACTTTCTCTCTCCCGCTAGCACAAATATTTCTTCTACCCGTTACACTACACTTCTAAAGAAACCTCATTTACATGGAGGGGAATAGGTGAGAAGAGAATACAAAGAAATAGGAGATAAGGCTGGACACGCAGGTCCAATTTAATAAATCAAATATATTACAACAATTTCCAAAATCGCCCCACCCAGCTAATATCCATCTGATATACATTATTCAAACATCCCAACCATGTATTCATACAAGCATGTTATCAATCAATCAAATTAATTAATCTTGATAATTAGTGATCATCCAATGTTCAAACAACGATTTGATTTTGTTCGAGTCAAACTCGTTTTTGCGAATAAGTACTTAAAGTACTAATTCCACGAATTAAATTAAATTACATAATTAAATCCAATTTAATACGCATTTAATTCCAAATTAAATATTACACTTTATAAAATAAACCTTTACGACTTAAATTCCAAATTTAATCGTTACGGGTCTCAAAGCCCGATTAATATCCAATATTAATTTAATTAAAGTCCAATGGGCTTTTAATTAATTTCTTCAATGCGTGGACTTTTGGTCAACTCGGGTCAAACCAGCAACCAAAGTCCAATCCGGGATTTACCCCATAAGCCTTTAAATTAATTTTGGCCCATTAGGCCCAATTAAACTTTAAAGGTTCATTAGTCGCATTTGGGCCTTTTGGAAGCGGTTTTGGGCCTAATTGGATCCAACCAATTTTGGCCTAAACCAACTTTGTACAATAAAGTCCAATAAACCCAATAACAACTTTAAAAGCCCAAATCCAATTTTAAGGCCCATTTAATTAAATTACAAAATCCAATTTTATAATTCAATTAAACAAAGTGCATAGCATTATTAATTACCCAAATCAAAGTTTCCAAAACATCAAATTTGTCCAATTAATCATGCTTATCATCAATTAATCATATCAAACATAATTTGATCAAAATCAAACCCAATAACATGCTTCAAGTGTCTCGGCCAAAGAGGGAAATTATGCCCAAATCAAATTCAATCCAATTGAACCCAATCAAACATAAATTCAACATCCCCTAATGATTTCCAATTCATCCAATGAACAAAAAATCAAAAAACCAAGACAATTTTAGGGATCAAATTTTCGGCCATCACAAGCAAATTGGGGAAAATTGTTACAAACATTTTTTCATCAAATTGATCTAATCAATCATCAATTAAACAACATTCAAGCATTCTAAATCATCCAATTTCATTAAACATGCTCAAAATCAAGTTTACCCAAATTTGTCGTGCCCAAAATTTGGGGAAAATTGGATCCAACCAAATTTCATGAAATTGATTATGCACAACATCAATTCAACCTCATACAAGCATACTATACTAAACAATTTAATCATTTGATGCTTAAATTGAGTTTACCCAAATTTGTCATGCCCAAAATTTGGGGAAAAATGGATCCAACCAAATTTCATGAAATTGATTATGCACAACATCAATTCAACCTCATACAAGCATACTATACTAAACAATTTAATCATTTGATGCTCAAATTGAGTTTACCCAAATTAAAGTTTTGGCCAACAATAAGCAAATTGGGGAAAATCAATCCAATCAATTTTTCTTCAAATTGATTACATATAACTCTAATTAATTCATATACAAACATTCTTAAACAATCAATTTGTCAGAATCATGCTTAAATCAAAAAGCCCCAAATTTTACTCAAGAACCCTAAATCGTTTTATGCAACCAATAGCTCAAGATACCATTGTTAAGTTTCAATCAAGTCCCAAGAATCATCAATCATGCATAAAATTCGTATGAACACATCAAAGGAGTAAGGCGGAATTCATACTCACATTGAATGGTTTGATGCTAGGAAGAACAAGATCCATTTTCCTCCTCCATGAAGCTCGGTTTTTTACTCCTGTGAAGTGCTGTAGAGTGCACGGTGGGGGCTGTTTTGATGCTCCAAAAATCGGCCATTAAAGACTCCATTGAAGCTCCAAGCTTCAAGCTTTTCCATGCTCACAAATTTGTTTCCCTATCACCTATGTATAACCCAAGGTGTGTGCTAGCACTTAGATCTTGCAACAAGATCAAAAACTTCTCCATTTTGTGTGAAAAACCAGAAAAATGAAGAAGAAAATCGGTCAAGGAGACCGTGAGAAGAGAGAAACCATTTTGGCTCCATTTTGCCAAAACCGTGTACTGTGTTTCAAGAGAGAGAGAATACCGAAAATCATAGTGAGGATATAAGAAAAAATGTAATATATATTATTCATTTATTTTCCAAAAATAAATAAAACATATATATACCAAACCTTTTCATATTCCAAAAAGTCAAAAGGCAAAAACAATCAATGCTTTTCACCTTTTACTCATCACTTTTACTATTCACATCAAGTCACTTTATCAAAGTAACAACATGTCATGTCACATCACTCAAAGTGACAAGTGATTTGACAATTGATGCGACCAGCGATTTGACACTTGATGTGACTTGCGTACCGCGCTTGAATTCGAAATGCGAATGCGCTCGCAATCACTCTCGGGCTCGGGTTCGCTAATTCCAAATTAACAAATTTTCTGTCGCGTCGTAATTAAATGAATACGCCTAGCAAAATCACTATTCACGTCGCTAACGAATTAATTCTAAATTAATTCGTTCGTCCGAATTAAAATCTAATTTTAATTTCGCGTCGAAATCCAATTTCACATAATATATCGAATATATTATTTTATCGATTAATTCCAAATTAATCGTTCTCTCTCTTTAATTAATATTTTATCCCAGATCAAATATCTCTGTGATTAATCCCAGATTAATTTTCTCTCTCTTCTAATTAATCCCAGATTAATTAAAGTGTGAGTTATACGTCATCGGTGAATCTTCAGGAAGCGACCCATGAGATCTCCGGATATGTTGGCAGTAAATACGGTTGTCGGACTATCCGAACACGTAAGTATCGCGTACTACGTTTATACCGATTTACAAGACAAGGTTGGCTTCTAGCAAAGCGCCATGCCTACCCAATTCTCCAGAAATATTCTTACAGGAATATATAGATCTGTATCAAGCGTAGTATACCGTAGTATTGTGTATATCGGCCCAGTATCGGATAGTCACGTGCTAGGCCTGGGGCTGGATTTGTGTCTGCCCCGTACGAAGCACATGTCGGATGTCTGGTAACTAGTCTCTATAATCGGATATACATGACCTTGTCATAATATCCCGATGGCCGCGCAGCACTTAAGAGCACTAATACCATATCCTATGTGACATCATCTCCACTATAACTGGAGTGATACTTCCGTCTTGACATCACAAACAATTCTATGACTCTCTGATAAACCCAGAAGTGGAGTACGCAGAACCGGTTAAAGCCCTGTACCACCAAGACCAAAGTCTATCGATTATCGTAAGTATTAGCGATGTAAGTCTCAGGTTAAGACCATACACACCTACCCTGATTTCGGCCTCCCAAAGACACATAGTCATAATACCAATGGGATTCCGAGGGGTCTGTCCAGAGCGAAGCTGTTTCCCGTACCATCGGTGAAACACAACCTCCTATCGCACTTGCATAAGTATCCAATACTTAAATATATGAGAACTATGCTGTTGTGCCCTCACAACGCGCACAAGTGCAATACTAGCCTATTCCGCATTATCGATTTCCTGTCTCGATAATACTCCGGCTAGGGATATTTAATGATTAATCCTTCATGGACTGATACTGTCTCATATCATTCTCAATCCAGGAACTAATCATATGGACCTCTCTTCATTTATACATCTATGGTGATCTAATCACAAATGATGAGAGTACAATTTCCTTTGTCACATAGTTAATTTGTACAACAACACCGTGATCTGTACAAATAGTGACGCTATGGGTCATATTATCCAACAGTATGACACTCATACACTAAGTCTGAAGGTACATAAGCAATCTACGATATTTACAAAGATATATAATATGTGAAAAATTAACAAACAATTTGATAAATGAATAATGCATCGTTTTATTTCAAAACACATGAAACCGTTTACATCACATGTAGCTCTAGGGCATACATTCCAACAATCTCCCACTTTCACTAGAGCAAATGGGACATGTCACGTAATCCTAGACCATCTAGGTGACCTTCAAAAACTTTAGCTGGCAAGGTCTTTGTAAATGGATCAGCAAGGTTCTCTACGGATGCAATCTTTATGACGGTAACGTCTCCTCTCTGCACTATCTCCCTGATGAGATGATATTTCCTCTCTATATGCTTTCCCCTCTTGTGGCTTCTTGGTTATTTGGAGTTTGCCACCGCTCCACTATTATCGTAATAGAGGGTGAGTGGTCTATCCATATCTGGAACAACTTCCAGATCTCCCAAGAATTTATGGAGCCAGACTGCTTCCTTAGCCGCTTCACAAGCCGCTACATATTCAGCCTCCATGGTGGAGTCGGCAATGCAAGATTGCTTTATGCTCCGCCATACAATAGCCCCACCACCTAGGGTGAACACTGATCCATATGTGGATTTCCTAGAATCAACATCCTTCTGAAAATCAGAGTCTGTGTATCCCCTTAGGATCATATCCTCACTGGAATATACTAGCATATAATCTCTCGTTCTCTTAAGATACTTTAGAATTTGTATTACAGCCACCTAGTGATCTAATCCCGGGTTTGACTGAAACCAACTGACTACTCCCACTGCAAAGCAGATGTCCGGTCTCGTGCATAACATGGCATACATGAGACTACCAACTGCTGAGATGCATGAGATATGTCTCATTTCCTCAATACCCTGAGGTGTCTTAGGAGACTGTTCCTTCGACAAATGAATTCCATGCCGATAAGGCAGATTGCCTTTCTTAGAATTTTGCATCCCAAATCGTATAAGGATCTTGTCGATGTAGGATGCCTGAGACATAGCTAACAGTCGTTTCTTGCGATCCTGAAGTATCTGGATCCCAAGAACATAATTGGCCTCTCCCAAATCTTTCATTTGGAATTGCTGAGCTAGCCAGGGTTTTACGTCTGATAATATCCTTACATCCTTCCCAATGAGTAAAATATCATCAACGTATAAAATAAGAAAAACCACATTCCCGTCAATGAAGCGCTTGTATACACAAGGCTCATCAACATTTGCTCAAAATTATAAGACTTTAGTGTTGTGTCAAATCTTATATTCCAAGATCGAGATGCCTACTTGAGTCCATAAATGGACCTTTACAGTTTGCAAACCTTTTGCTCTTGACCTTGGGCGATGAACTCTTCTGGTTGTATCATATAGATACTTTCGTCAAGATTTCCATTCAAGAATGCAGTCTTGACATCCATTTGCCAAATTTCATAGTCATAATATGCGGTAATGGATAGAAGAGTGCAGATGGATTTAAGCATAACTACTGGCGAGAAAGTTTCCTCATAGTCAACTCCCTCTTTCTGGGTATAACCCTTGGCCACTACTCTAGTCTTGAAGGTCTGCACCTTCCCATCTGATCCCCTCTTCCTCTTGTAGATCCACTTGCAACCTATGGGTTTCACCCCATCAGGTTGGTCGATAAGTTCCTAGACCGAGTTGGAGTACATGGACTCCATCTCTAGGTTCATGGCTTTGGACCATTCCTCCTTGTCAGAATCATCCATTACACCACTATAGGTCAATGGATCATCTATACTATCGCTGGAGGCGACAACTTGTGCCTCTCCAACCCCTAGGTAGCGATCAAGTTGTCGTACAACCCTCCCACTGCGTCTAGGTGGTAGATCATTCTGACTGGGTAGCATCTGACTATCAGATGTCGAAGGTACTTTGTATTTGTCAACTTCCGTTGACGATGGCGTGCTGGTCGAACTAGTAAGTAACTCCTCGAGTAATATTTTACTTGTTGGTCTCTAATTAGGTCCCAAGATCATGAAATCAAGCAAGAAAAATGCATGAATACATTAAGGAGTAAGGCGGAATACATACTCACATTGAATGGTTTGATGCTAGGAAGAACAAAACCCATTATCCTCCTTGTTGAAGCTTGGTTTTGGCCTCTTTGAGCTGCTGGACTGCACGTTTTTGTTCTGTTTTGGCTCCTCCAAAATCGGCCATGAGAGACCTCCATTGAAGCTCCAAGCTTCAAGCTCCAAAAATAAATCCAAGCTCATGTGTTAGTTTCCCTATCACCATAATATAACTCAAGGTGTGTGCTAGCACTAGACTTCTTCCTTGCTTCTCTTCTTTGTTCGACCAAAACGAAAAATAGAGAGGAAGAAAACGGTTTTGAAACCTTGAGAGAGAGAAGCTTTTCTTGTTGAAGAAAAACCCTAAAAACCGTGTGTTGAGGAGAGAGAAACGTGAATGGTGTGTTGGAGAGAGAGAATGAAAGCTTTTATATATGTTTTATATTTATATTATTTACCAAGTAAATAAACAAACATATATTTAACTTTAATTCAAAAGTCAAAAGCAAAAAGCAAATAATGCTTTTCAATCACCTCACATCACTATTCACATCACATGTATTCATTTTAATAAAGTGACAACATGTCATGTCACATCACTCAAAGTGACAAGTGATTTGACAATTGATGCGACTAGTGATTTGACGTTTGATGTGACTTGCGTGCCACGCTCGAATTCGAAATGCGAATGCGCTCGCAATCACTCTCGGGCTCGGATTCGTTAATTCCAAATTAACAAATTTTCCATTGCGTCGTAATTAAATGATTACGCCTAGCGAATTCACTATTCACGTCGCTAACGAATTAATTCTAAATTAATTCGTTCGCCCGAATTAAAATCTAATTTCAATTCCGCGTCGAAATCTAATTTCGATTAATATATCGAATATATTAATGTACCCGATTAATTCCAAATTAATCGTTCTCTCTCTTTAACAATATTTTATCCCAGATAAAATATCTTCGTAATTAATCCCAGATTAATTTTCTCTCTCTTCTAATTAATCCCAGATTAATTCTCTCTCGTTCTAATTAATCCCAGATTAATCAAAGTGCGAGTCATACGTCATCGGTGAATCCTCGAGAAGCGACCCATGAGATCCCCAGATATGTTGGCAGTAAATACGGTCGTCGGACTGTCCGAACACGTAAGTACCTCGTACTACATTTATACTGATTTACAAGACAAAGTTGGCTTCTAGCAAAGCGCCATGCCTACCCAATTCTTCGGAAATATCCTTATAGGAATATGTGATCTATATCAAGCGTAGTATACCGAAGTATTGCATATTTCTCTCCATTATCGGATGTTCATGTGCAAACTGGAATTGTGTCTGCCCCGTAGGAAGCACATATCGGATGTCTGGTAACTAGTCTTTATAATCGGATATACATGACCTAGTCATAATATCCCGATAGCTCGAGCATTTAAGAGAACAAATTCCGTATCCTACGTGACCATCATCTCCAATATGACTGGAGTGATACTTCCATCTTGAAATCACACCCAACACACTACGATTCCTAATATACTCAATATCGGCGTACACAGAACCTGTTACAGCCCTGGACGACCTCAACTAAAGTATATCGATTATCGTAAGCATTAGCGGTGCAAGTCTCACGTTAAGACCAAATACACCTACCCTGATGTCGGAATCCCATAGACATACAGTCATACTACCAATGGGATTCCGAGGGGGTCTATCCAGAGCGAAGCTATTTACCTTACCATCGGTAAAAACACAACCTCCTATTACACTTGCATGAGTATCCTATACCCAAATATATGAGAACTATGCCGTTGTGCCCTCACAACGCGCGCACAAGTGTAATACTAGTCTTTTACGTATTTATCGATGTCCAATCTCGATAATACTCTGACTATGGATATTTAATGATTTATCCTTCATGGACTGATACTGTCTCATATCATTCTCCGTCCAGGAACAAATCATAGGGACCTCTCATCATTTATATATCTAGGTGATCTAATCACACATGATAAGAGTGCAATCTCCTTTGTCACATAGTTAATTTGTACAACAACACCGTGATATGTACAAATAGTGACGCTATGGGTCATAATTCTCCAACAATCTCCCACTTGGCCTATAGCCAGTCACTCGATTCTCTGACAATCGAACTATGTACGGTTGGCTCAAATTGCTGAGAAATGCTTTCGTCAGCGAATTTCCATGATTATCATCTTGATGGGATTTATTCGATCATCACATCGCCACGATGTATGATCCGAATGAATCAGATGAATATCGAAGTATATATCTGGATCGTTGATGAGACCATTAATTCTTTAGCCTGTGCTGACGCCTAGATCAGCTGCTAACAGAACTATATCTAATCTAATTAGATTTGTTATTGACCCAGATGGATTCTATTGCTGCCTCAACTGCTGCAACTAACCCGCGTTTGTCGTTTATTCGGTAACAGTATCTTACTTGGAAGATTACCAGCTCACTGCACCGTTATTCAAACTGTATAGTACCGTTTGTGACTTTTAGTCGTCTTTATCGGTTATAGGAAACTTGCTACAGTGATCCCAGTCACTTCAAGTTCTCATTCTCCATAGACTAAGACAGCATCCTTAGTTCTCTAAGATACTAACGGATGTTCTTAACATCAATCCAGTGACTATCATTCGGATTGGCTTGTTTGTGAATCCATATGCTCAAAGCGTATGAGACACCAAGTCACGTACATTTTTCAATGTACGGTTCCACGGAGAGTTGTCGAAAGCCAAGCTTTCACCAATATTATATTATAGGAATATCATTTCCAAGAAATGACATATTATCATTATTTTATAGGACAGCCACTGTCAGTGCGCTCCCATTAACCTCCTTATATACACAAGAATTATTTTCTTTTTTGAATAAAATCATAAATCATTATGATTACATCAAAACGATAATTCCAAGAACCTAATGCTTGCTTGAATCCAATCATGGATCGAATAACAAGCATTATCCAAATGGATCTATCGTGGCAACAGGTAAAAGGTTGAATCGTAATCAACACAATGTTGATAATGATACCTTTCCGCTAAAAGCCTAGCTTTATACGTTGGTATGTTGCCATCCATGTATGTCTTCCTAGAAGACTTTTAAGTTCCAACAGGCACAATGCCTTGTGGTACATCAACTAGTATCCAAACTGGTTGATATACATGGAATCCATTTCGGATCACATGGCACTTTGCCATAATTAGGGAGTTTATACCTTGTATCACTTCCTCATACGTAGTCAGTTGGTATTCCTCAATAAGATAGACATCTTTATGAGGTCAGATCAGAAACCCATACCCCAGGTTGTTTTCTGACTCTTTATCCTACCTACGCGGTTCTTGTGTATTTGAAGATTAATGGTAATAGTCTCATCTTTGATGAACTATTCATGTTCCATTAAGATTCGGTGCCTTGAACAGTATTTTCATCGAGTTATACTATCCTCCCACTTACCACTGCATATCGGTATTCTTTTAGGAAAAACCGCATAGTGAGCACCAATCTAATTGTTCTATTGTGAGGTGTATAAGTACAATACTTATGGTATCCCTAGGATGACCTACAATTGGCAATTATCCTATTTGGGTTTTAGTTTGGTATCATCCAAACATATGCCTAGCATACCCAAATATCAGGAATGAGAAACCCAGTTTCTTTCCCGTTCATATCTAATATGATATCTGTCAAACAGATTATTATGGAACCTTATTCAAAATAAGTTCTTGCACTGTTTAAAGCTTATCCGTTGAAGGAAATGGTAGCTCAGAGTGACTCGTGATTAACCTTATTATGTCTAACAAAATTCGATTAATCCTGTTCGGACACACCGTCAAAATAACGTGTTTCGGGAGGAGTCCTTATTTGAAAGAATATTATACTCTTTCAAGTATACGAGAAACTTATTGCTTAAGTATTTTTCATTACGGTCTTACCGTGACGATTTAATACTTTAGCCGATCTGTTTGTCTATTTCGTGTCGAAACTGTGAAAGTTTCCGATTTGTGTTTCAAAAGAAACACATAACCATACGCGATGCCACATCCGTACAGGTCACGAAATATTCATATCATATCTAGCCTAGCTAGACATGGGCCCACTTGCTTCACTATGAAGTAGGGCTAACAGATTGGTGGCATTTACACTTTTACCAAGTGAATAGTGTTTTAGGCACTTTGCCCAAATGGATTAGATTCATAGACTTTATTTGAATGGAATCAAATCAGTCCTGGTACCCGCTCTTCAAACGTGCAGATATACGATTCTTGTTTAGTAGTGTCCCTGAAAACTATGCCAGAATTAAGTTTCTTAACTGATCAAATCAGTTTGAGCTATTTATTTGTCATGTTATATAATTGAGATATTATTTATATTCAAAATATAAATTCTGTTATTCACATCTAATGTGTTTATCTCAATATCATCTTTATATAATAAAACACTTTAGTGTTCTAGAATATAAAAGTACACCCGCAGCGGGTTATACGCGATATAGAGATAATGTTTCTAGTCAAACTAGCTACATTATAACAGTTTCTAAATTTAAGTACTAACCTGAAGGTAGTTCCTAAATTCAGGTATTTACGATTAAAACAGCGACTTTCGTCCCGTTTTCAATTCGCAGATAAATCTCAATTGAAGTCAGTATCCTGTTCAAAACATATTCTGAACATCAATATATATACTTTATGTACCACACTAAGTATTTAAAATCCAATTTCAATACTAGTCGTGAACATAATTTTGACAAACACATTCTTAAAGTCAGAGCCTTGTCCTTTCTTTAATCCCTTCTTGGGATATGTCTTTTTATCTTCCCAGAAGATTATAATGATTTTGCCTTTGCCCTTTTCAACATTCAGTAGCCTTTGGCCAAGCCTCGGGTTTCTAGAATATCGAAGTTTGCGCTACTTGCCTAATTGCAAAGTTTGACTTTGTCTCCTTCAGAATAGTTATTAATTCTCCAAGAATTATTTATTGCAATTCTAGTACTTTCTAAAATCAAATTATAGATTTATAAAAATCCTTCAATTTCATTATCATTCTTTAAAGATCTAATCTTTGGTTCTGATTCAGAAATTAAGGAGTCTATATGACAAGTATAATGGATTAAGCACTATAATTATCATTACATGAATATTCCAAATATCATGTTCCAATTATTTGCTTAACTCTAGGTTTCATTTAAATCAAATATCCTAATGTAAGATATTTATATTTTAATTAATTTAATCATTTAACAATTAAATAATTAAATACAAATATATTAAATATATGTATTATATTTACATTAAATATCAAATACATATATTCATTTAGGATATTAGTCAAATATCTCATTTTGACTATTAATTAATGTGTATTTAAATTAGTCAAGTATTAAATGTAAATACACAATAATTAATCAAATGACTATCGGGTCCCTTTGGCACGTATCTTGCGTTTAACCTTTAAACGACTTTATAAATAATCAATATTATTATTAATGTTGCTCTAGTGCTCTACGAGTATGTTTCATTATTGAGACTCTCTAGATTCAGGTATATCCGTCACGAAATCTAATTTCGTGTCCATAATCTATCCACCCGTAGATTATGACGATCACGGATAATCTCGCTGAACCATACAGGTCGAGATCATGGAAAATGAATAATTCCTCCGTCACAGGTATCCAGATAAATCCCAGAGATATAGATGTAAACGTCAAATCTCTACGGGGATTATCTAGTCGACTATTCTATTACCAATCTCTAAAAGAATGTTTAGAACTAGCTTCTAAACTTTACCACGAGCCCATGGTTTTATCTGATTGCTATCATATGGACTACCTATGCTCTGGTACACAGAACTGACAGATCCTATCTTGATACACATAGGACACCCTGAGGATCTATCTACACCCAACAAACAGGCGGAGGTCCGATCTAAATAGATCGGTGACGTGACTGCCATCTAAGTGTAGAAGATGTCTCATGTGCCCACAATGGCATCTCAAGTCTAAGATTCACAAGTTCTACTCAACCCGAGAAGATTCTTATTGACGTTGGTGTACCATCCATTAAAAATCTTCGGTGAGTCGTTGAGTGTTTATCCGCTATAAACACCTACACGTCTATACTAGTCTCCTAGACTAATGGTTCATTGAGAAACCATTGGAATCATATATTCCAGTATACGACATGTACTGGTCTCAATGGGTTTACTTTACTGACCAAGTAGTGTAAACATTGACCAGGAACAATCTAAGAATGACAACGTCATGAAACTACTCAATGTCTGTTGCGATGCTTTTGTAACAGTACCATGACTAATCATTCTAAGGTCATTACATCTTTACCATATAAAAAGATAGATTATATTATAGAAACTGCATATATTATTCATAATAATAATGTTTTACAGAAGTATTCTCAAAGAAATACAACCGGGAATTGGCGCTCTGAGCACCAACCCCAACAATATCCAACTCGTCAATAAAACCACAAGGATCAGGGGAGATCTCTACTCCCGAGAACATAGGAGGATGAAGCTTTTGGAAGTCATGTAATGATACAAGTAGCTCTTATCACTGTATGACCTGAACTGTTAGTAGGGGTGGCTCATGAGGCATAACAGAAGGTCCGAAGAACTACTATTTGGTGAGCCATGGATACTTCTACTGGTTGTAGAATTAGAAAGTGGGTGCTGCAGCTCTAGGCTCTGGGCCTGGTGGCTGCGGCTGACAGGTAATCAGCTAGGCTAAGGCTGCTACTGACTGATGAATCTGCTGTAAACCCGCAACTACTGGGTCATTGGGCTGGACTACTGGCGCAACTCTACCTTCCCCCATAACACTCTCATAAAGAGACTCCACTCTTTGCCCCCTATCTGGCTCATGGGGAGGTACTACTGATCTATGATCCAGATTTATGCCTTGAGGCGCCCTACCACGCCTGGGTCAACCCAAGACACTGGTTCTTCCCTGGAATCTAAGAAAATAAGAGAGAAAAATAATCAATTACATGTAAAGGAATTAAAAGTAATTAGAATGAGACATATCCCGAGACAAGGTTACAAGAGTAAACAGCCACCCTCATATATAGTAGTACCCTGGGTATACCACATATACAAGCCACTACTACTCCCTTACTGTAGTCATTAACTCTCTAGACCATGTTCCGATACCATCTTTGTAACATCCCCGATATGGGAATGTTACCAGCAGGTAATAGATCCCACTATCGCCTAAGCCTCTAACACATGAACTAGGACACTTGCTTTATATCTCTATACCTTACAATATTCACTAAACCACACATGCAATTTTGAATACTTAAATAATTTAGGATGTAAGATCATGAATAGAAACATATACATATATACAAGATCAAGAGTATTTACAATATGTATACACTGTCAAACATATGTCAGTAATACAACAAAATGACATCTAAGAAGATTACACTTTATATGACATAGCTCTTGAATGATGGACCCGACAACTAGTGACTGCAGTGTAACATATGTCCTCGAACTAGGTCTCTAAAAATGGCATATGGTTCAACAAAATAAGTATCCTGCAAGAGAACTGGGAAGTGGTGGGGTGAGTCCAGAGGATCTCAGTGAGTGGAGCTACAAAATAAGAAACCGAATTAGAACATCATATGAAATCATTTATACTTAAAACTTTTCTGAAAACTCCTTTTAAAACTGATTCTTTTTCTTTAAAAATAGAAAACATCTTTTTGAAATATTTCTGAGAGAAATAGCTCTGGTACTATAGAAAAACTTGACTTATGGGAGCATTACGTATCGCTGTCCCTCTACATTCCTAACTGGAGCCAGAAGTGCAAATCCATGACTATGGGGAGTTACGTATCGCCGTCCTCTAAAGCATGCCAATATTAACCCTGAAACTGTTGGTCTTGAGGCGTTACGTATCGCCATCTCCCAATCCACAAACTACAGCTGGGGGTGCGGATCTATGCTACCCCCAAGTTCTGAAACTAGGGTCTATGGGCATTATGTATCGCCGTCCCCCTAGCCCTGAAATACGTGTGCACACGGTCTCTGTCCGTCAATTCCATAAGTAAGAGCTGAGGTGGGTTTTTCCCCATGCCTCGAAAAACATCAAAATATCGCTGATAAACGTTAAAACTTTCAAATCAAATCCCATTTAAAACGTAACTGATAATTATATAAGGGTAATGCCCTAAAACTTTTAAAAGATAAAACTGAGACAAATAGCATGTGCATACAAATCAACTTTAAGAGAAACAACATCCACTCACATATTTGAAGTCCAATCAAGTTCCATTCACGTCGCTAAGGGCCAACGCGGCTCCTGATGAGTATCTATATATAATACATGGAGTTAGAATCATCAGGTATAAAATATAATTCGTAATCACATAAAATTCCTTAACCTAATTGGATTACCCATTAGAACATTTCTATTCCTCAAACGAAATGTAAAATAAAAATCCAGACTCTTGGTTATGAGTTGCATTTCCCAAAAAAAAAATTATGGTCTTCGGTCATCGCGTCGCGACGCCAGACTCCTTCGCGTCGTGACACACCCTTGTTAAATTAGTGCACCTCTCTGCCTCGTCTGCGTCGCAACGTGAGCTTGGCACATCGCAATGTTACGTCGATTCCAGGGGCAGTTCTGCTTCTCCATTACAAACTCCCAAATCCTATTTCACTCAATCACCAACCAAATATCATATCTTCATCACATCCTTAACATCAAAAGATACACCCAATATCTCATTACCACTAAAATCTCATGAATTCTACTAAATGTTCACCTAAATTTTTGTAACCAAAATCCACCCAAACATGGGTTTCTTAATCAAATAATCCTCAACCAACACATGACCATCAACCAATAATATACTACCATCGGTTGGGGTTTTAAGGGGGAATATCGGTAACGCAGCGGAATCGGGGATATCAAAATTTTTCGATTTCAAAACTTTTTCTCGGAACAATTAAATAACATTATTTATTTAATTATCCAATTATCAAATTCTAAAAAATTACACAAGAAATCAAATTTCTTGGTAATTATTGAATTACCCCAAAACTTTGTAAATTTATCATTTTAATCCAAAAGTTGTCAAATACAATTGTGGATGATTCTAAATCATTTCTAAAATATTTTTCAAACATCTAATGCATCAAAATCAGATCTCACACAAATCCCCAATTTTTAGTCTAATGCCGTGAGCCGCCTAAAATTTTAAATTAATTACAATTTGGTCTCTTTAGTTCAAAACATGCTGAGATCAAATCCAATCAACCTAAAATTTTACATGCATCATATTCATACCATAATACATCACATATATGAAAATCCTCAAATTTGGAGTGGGTTATGAACCATAATTTTTCAATTTCATCAAATTGTCCAATTTCACCAATTTACAAAATCCAACACTTTAATCCATTCAATACTTCACCAATCTAGCCTCAACACTTTGAAACAACTGTAGAAAAATTCTAGATCACCAAGGAGTGGCTTACTAACTCTAGAATGTCAAGTTGATTTTCTAAAAATCAAAAGTAAGCCTTTGAAACCATTTCAAGGTTACTTACATGCATCAATCTTTCATTCAAGTTCACAACCATATAAACACAAACTATAAGAGTAGAGATAACATCAAAGCATCACAAAATGAAGCTAAGCATGTTAGAAACATATTTCTTGTTGAAGACATTAAAGAAAGACTTACAAAAACAAGCTTTTTCAAGCCTTTTCTCTTTCAACTTCAAGCTTTGCTCTCAACTCTCTTTTATGTTATTTTGGTCTCAAATGAACTTTTTAAACCCTAAAATGAAATGAAACAATATATACTTCACCCAAAAAGAGCCTTGGCCGAAATTGGTGGAAGAAATATCTAGATATTTTATTTTTGTTTCATTTAATTTACAACTTGTCAATTTGTTTTCTAAATCATTACACTTTAATGAATTATTCAACTAAGTCAACTATTGCAACATAAAATATAACAATTATATTTAATTTAGGTATATGGCCGAATTTAATAAATATTAAAGAAAATGATATTTCAATTTTAAACACATTAAACAAATATCAAAGAAGTCAAATCCAATTTGACTACCAATTCCTTTACTTTAAAGTCAACAATAAACACTTATAATCATTTCCTAACTTTATCATTTGGTGAGATATTTATATTTTAATTATATTAATTATTTAACAATTAATTAATTAAAATTTCTCAAATATATGTATTATATTTAATTTAAATATCTCAAATACAAATATTAATGATATATGTCAAATATATTTATGTGACAATTTATTAATGTGTATTTAATAATATCATATATTAAATACAAATACACATTAATTAGGAAATGACGGTTCGACCCATTTGCATGTATTTTCATTTAACGTTTAAACGATTTCTAAATTATCATCATTTTTTTTATAAAAGTTGCCCTAGTGCTCTACGAGTATATTTCATTAGTAAGACTTTCTAGATTTTGGGATATCCATCACAAAATCCAATTCCGTGTCCATAATTTACCCACCCGTAAATTATGATGACTACGGATAAACTCGCTGAATCATACAGGTCGAGGTCATTGCATACGTATAATCCCTCCGTCACAGGTATCCGGATAATCCCAGAGATATAGATGTAGACGTCAAATCTCTATAGGTATTATCTCATCAACGTTTCTATTAGCTATCTCTAAATAACATTCGAAACTTACTTCCGAAGTTTACTGTGGCCACAGATTTAACAGACTACTAATTATATATGGACTACCAATGCTCTTTACACAGAACTGACGGATCATATCTTGATACACACAGGATATCCTGAGGATCGGTCCATACCCAACTAACAGGCGGAGGTCTGATCTAAATAGATCGGTGACGTGACTGTCATCTAAGTGTGGATGATGTCTCATACATCCACAGAGGTATCTCAAGTCGAAGGACCACTATGCTACTCAACCCGAGAAGATTCTTATTGACGTTGGTGTACCATCCATTAAGAATCTTCAGTGAGTCATTCAGTATTTATCCCCTATAAACACCTACACATTTATATGAGTCTCCCCAAACTCATGGTTCATTGGGATAAACCATCGGACCAAGTCTCGATATACGACATGTAGGTCCGCTATAACATAATAAGTTTTTCAAACAAACTCAATCGTTTCCCATAGCCAGCATCATTCATATTTTGTAGAATCTAAATTATATATTAATATGACTCTAATGCTAAATCAGTATTGTGCTACAGCTACTGATTTGTCCAAGTATTTAGGGATCAAATCCAAAATACTATACAGACAACCGCAAGCACAACAGCAATCCAAAACTTCTAATTTATAAGGTCACTATGCAACTTCATAAGTTGCATCTAATTCCACTGAAACTGTATAATCATGTATGACACTCCCACTGTAACTTTCCGACTCTTTATGACGTAGACAGTCTACTGTCATAATTAGACCAAAAACTAATCTGACCTAAAAAGATTACAGACTAAATGCTCATTGAATTAAGAAAATCGTTCTTAATATCTCAACGATCACAAAGAACATGTTTCAAGATCCATCCTATGGTCTATAGGATATCAAAATAACTTATAACAATTACGATTATCGATATCTTTAATCGCACATAATAAAGTATTCATTATGTCATCATCAAATGATACATAAGGTTGATTAGACATTTTAATCAATATTTCGTTCGAAAAAGGAATCGTCATTTACGAAAGATGAATACTTTATATACAGGACACACATAACTGTCAAATAGTTATACTAACTGTCATACAGATTGCCTTGTTGTGTCTTTTATTAAATCATATCTAATGCATGACTAATAGGAGTATCTCATAAGTCTCTTAGTTTTATATCTTATATAAAACTTTATATCAAATATAACAGAGACTACTCCCACTGTTTTCACGGAGTAAAGAAGACTTAGGTAAACCTTTTACCTCACAAACATCTCATTATTACTACAATAATGATAATGTTGTTAGGATATATGACACTAGAAAGTAATTTGTATGCTCCCACTAACCCTTTTATCATATATGAATTTTCTATACTTTGATAAAATCAGACAATCTGACTGATATCAAATAATGAGAACACAGATTTTCGGAAAACTTATCCGAGTCTACAATAGGCTTTATAAGCTAGCACACTAAACTGCGATCTCAGCAGAACACAAACTCTAGGGCCATTCCAGAATGAACTCTTCAAACAAAGAAATCAAAACTGATCCATTATCTGAATAAGTCATTCAAAAAATGCCACTTTGCATTCTTTAGCTAAAATGTACAATTTAAAATCATCATTAACTAATATATCTTTAATTGTTTAATTTGCGTGACTAGAGATAAGCTCACACTGCTTTCGTTGCGCAAACAATTAGCACATATCATGAACTAATTCATAATGAAAGCTTAATCAAGTTCAAAACTTGATCGTAGTAAGCTATAAACAATCTTAGATCCATGGTTCAATGGTGAATCGATATCAAATATTGCTTTCATTATAAGTTATAGGATAATTTTCTTCGATAAGAAAACAACAGAACCATTAAGTATCAAATACTCGTAAATGAATCTGATATCCTATTAGACTTATATAGAAGATGTATAAGGTTTGTTTCATCTTATTAATTAAGTAGTTCCATTTATAATTTATCATTATCGCATTTGACTTCAATAAGTCAAATCTTCTTCTACAATAGTTAACATATGATATTACACACCAAGTAATAAAATGATTTTATTACTTAGGATTATAGGAAAGACATTCTATCAAATAGAATACAATATTCTATTAAACAGAATAAACGATAAACTTTTACTTATACCTCTGAGGTGTAAGTAATTTTCATATAACTATTATATAAAAGAAAGATTCAAATCTCAAACTTTTCAAGATTCATATTTTCTACCTATACATATCAGATATGAAACTATAGAAAATAATGGAACATTAATTAAAGCGATGAATTAGTGTTACTGGAGCATAACCCCAAGAGTATTGAAACTAATTCGATAACATTCAATATCAAACGAATCAAATCATATAAGATTCGACTACTCCCACTACTCAATTCCATCAAGATGGAATCGTGGAAGAGTAATATTGAATAAGAATTATATTCATTGAATAACCTTAGAACTAATTGCTTTAAATTCATACTTTTAATCGTTTCAAAGATCTTTGAACAATTCAAAGACATGTAATGAATTTTGAGGATAGAGTTCTCTAAAAACTTTAGATTGAATATATTTGAACAAGTCAAAAAAAGTTCAATCTACGTTTCATCAGAACAGATTAAAAGTTCTTGATCATTTCAAGACTTTCAATATGTGTTCTTTCAAAAATACGTAACTAAGTTATGACAATTCATAAACTAAGTTACGAAGCAAAGAAAACTACCTTAAGGAATTACAATTCATTAAACTACATACATCTAATGTATCAGTTTAATAAATTCGGTGGTCCAATGACAAATCATTGGTTAAACGAGATTTAATCACCTTCCCAAATACATTATTCATTAAATGGATAAGGATTTGTTGTGTGATCTCGTATCAAACCATCCTTTATCATATGGAATAAGCATCTAATGTTAAGTGATTAAACCCATAAAACACCATTCTAAATTATTTATTTTACCGAATAATTTTCTAAACGTTTATATTTACGTCAATGACACTACTAATTATATTTAAAATATATAACAATTTTTTATAAAGAACAAGTAACTATCCAATAGTCGCAAGTTCCGATATCAAATATCAAGACAATCGTTAACTAATATTTTAAATAACTAGACGGGAGATCTGGTATCCAATACCTATAGTTATGGTATTGTGAAAATCGATATTTTCTATACACAACTATACACATCTTCTTTCTTTAGCTTTACTATTTGCATTCAACTATTCACAATAATTGCAAATAACTGATTAGCAAATTATGTCTGACATATTTCCTCCAAAGGTCATTAAAGCTAAGAAACGTCATTACTAGATAAATAAATATCTAATGGGGCTTTCTTAATGCCAGTAAGAATCTTGAGACATGAACTAATTCAAGTCAATTCTTACTGCATAAGAAACTATTCTATCTAAAGTATTATATCCTTAAAGGGATATCTATCTAGATTATCTATCATGATTTAGAAACTAAGTCATTAACCATCTTGATTTTTCAAGAAAATCAGAACAACAATTCCCGATGGTTTAGACCAATCTAATAATATCCTAGTCTAATAGTATCTAGAACATATTCTAGAATAACTGTAACCATGAGTCAAGTCAGATAACATATCATAATATATGAGCAGTGAATTAAAAGTTTAATTCTATCTAATATAGATTAAGGAAAACAAACAAGCGGCTATTTCCATAATAATACACACTGCCTAAGTTAAGGAATTTTTAAACTTAGCAGTGCCTCCCACTATTTTACGTAATACCGGAATCCCCATCGGAAAAACGAGAATTCAATAATTAAATCGAATTCCATAATCGGAAGAGGACCCCATGAATATATTTCGACTCACAGCAGAGGCATGGTCTCGCCTACGTATATTCACAGGTAGACAACTCGTTGTCAATCACTCACTAGTGACTCCTGGGTTTCCTGTCCTGGTCGTTTCTCGTTGTCGCTGCTAAGGCAGGCCCAAAAGGAGATGTATCAAGGTTAAACTCGTCAATGATAAACTCAAGTTACTTGCGTAACCCTAACAGCTAGGGCACGTTCATGATTAAGCTTTAGCTTGAATTTATCAAGTATCTTATATACATCCAGCATAAATAAATCTCTATCGGCTAATCTCTCACAGCAGAGGCACGGTCTCGGATGTAGTCATGGAAAAATATTTATAAACCGTATTGACAAGACGGACCAAGAAACAAGTATTCCAAATACAAGTTACTTTAAAACCTTATTAAGATGGGATATTCCAGAAAACGTCATACACTTTAAATTTAATCATATTAAATGAAAGTATGCATGTATTAAGTAAAGAAAAGAAAAAACATTAGATTTTAAAGGGCTAATCACATCGGGGTGTCCAGAATCAGACTCGCTCTGATACCATTTTGTTGGGGTTTTTAAGGGAGAATATCGGTAACGCAGCGGAATCGCGGAAAATCAAAATTTTTGGTTTCAAAAATTTTTCTCGGATCAATTAAATAAACTTATTTATTTAATTATCCAATTATCAAATTCTGAAAAATTACACAAGGAATCAAATTCTTGGTAATTACCGATTTACCCCAAAACTTTGTAAATTTATCATTTTAGTCCAAAAGTTGTCAAATACAATTTTGGATGATTCAAGATCATTTCTAAAATGTTTTTCAACACATCTAATGCATCAAAATCAGATCTCACACAAATCCCAAATTTTTAGTCTTAATGCCGTGAGCCACCCAAAATTTTCAATTAATTATAATTTGGTCCATTTAGTTCAAAACATGCCGAGATCAAATCCAATCAACCTAAAATTTTAATGCATCATAGTCATACCATATTACATCATCACATATATGAAAATCCCTAAATTTTGAGTGGGTTATGAACCATAATTTTTCATTTTCATCAAATTGTCCAATTTTCACCGATTTACAAAATCCAACACTTTAATCCATTCAATACCTCACCAATCTAGCCTCACCACTTTGAAACAACTCAAGAACAATTCTAGGTCACCAAGGAGTGGCTTACCAACTTTAGAATGGCAAGTTGATTTTCTAAAAATTAAAAGTAAGCCTTTGAAACCATTTCAAGGTTACTTACATGCATCAATCATTCATTCAAGTTCACAACCATATAAACACAAACAATAAGAGTAGAGATAACATCAAAGCATCACAAAATGAAGCTAAGCATGTTAGAAACATATTTCATGTTGAAGACATTAAAGAAAGACTTACAAAAACAAGCTTTTTCAAGCCTTTTCTCTTTCAACTTCAAGCTTTGCTCTCAACTCTCTTTTATGTTATTTTGGTCTCAAATGAACTTCTTAAACCCTAAAATGAAATGAAACAATATATACTTCACCCAAAAAGAGCCTTGGCCGAAATTGGTGGAAGAAATATCTAGATATTTTATTTTTGTTTCATTTAATTTACAACTTGTCAACTTGTTTTCTAAATCATTACACTTTAATGAATTATTCAACTAAGTCAACTATTGCAACATAAAATATAACAATTATATTAATTTAGGTATATGGCCGAATTTAATAAAAATTAAAGGAAAATAAAATTTCAATTTTAAACACATTAAACAAATATCAAAGAAGTCAAATCCAATTTGACTACCATTTCCTTTACTTTAAAGTCAACAATAAACACTTATATCATTTCCTAACTTTATCATTTGGTGAGATATTTATATTTTAATTATATTAATCATTTAACAATTAAATATTAATTAAATACAAATATCTCAAATATATGTATTATTTACTTTAAATATCTCAAATACATATATTAATGATATATGTCAAATACATTTATTTGACAATTTATTAATACGTATTTAATAATATCATATATTAAATACAAATACACATTAATTAGGAAATGACGGTTCCACCCATTTTCATGTATTTTTCGTTTAACGTTTAAACGATTTATAAATTATCATCATTATTCATAAAAGTTGCCATAGTGCTCTACCAGTATATTTCATTAGTGAGACTCTCTAGATTCAGGTATATCCGTCACAAAATCCAATTCGTGTCCATAATTTACCCACCCATAAATTATGACGACCACGGATAAACTCACTGAATGATACAGGTCGAGGTCATTGCATACGTATAATCCCTCCGTCACAGGTATCCGGATAATCCCAGAGATATAGATGTAAATGTCAAATCTCTATAAGTATTATCTCGTCGATGTTTCTATTAGCAATCTCTAAATAACATTTGGAACTTACTTCTGAAGTAACTATGGCCACAGATTTAACAGACTGCTAATTATATATGGACTACCTATGCTCTGTACACAGAACTGATGGATTCTATCTTGATACACACAGGATATCCTGAGGATCGGTCCACAACCAACTAACAGGCGGAGGTCTGATCTAAATAGATCGGTGACGTGACTGTCATCTAAGTGTGGAGAATGTCTCATACATCCACAGTGGTATCTCAAGTCGAAGGACCACTATGCTACTCAACCCGAGAAGATTCTTATTGACGTTGGTGTACCATCCATTAAGAATCTTCAGTGAGTCGTTCAATGTTTATCCACATAAAAACCTACACGTCTATACGAGTCTCCTAAGACTCATGGTTTATTGGGATATAACCATCTGACCAAGTCTCGATATACGGCATATACTGGTCTCAACGGATTTGACTAACCGATCCGTGTTAGTAAATCTTGACCAGGATCTATGTTTGATAATATACATTTAGTAGTGACACTTTCCAATGTCAATTACAAACTAACTTTGTAACTGTGTACTACATTATATATATCGGGCCTTTGTCTAATATATACATATTGATAAACCTTATTTAGTTTCAATCTAATAGTAATTAGATCGAATACGTATAAAAAAACAAGAGGTGTAACCACTAAGTAAGTAATATTATGGAAAAAAGGGATGTTCGTATGCATGAATCAGACATAAATACGGTCCGAATTGGCGCTCTGAGCACTAACCCCAACAATTTATCCATCTTGCTCTAGTGCCAATCCACGATATCATATACAAATCTCAATGTGTATCGTATACGTATAGACCTCAAAAGTTCACCCAACACATAAGAGGTAGGAAACAAGAAGTAGGTCCGCTATAACATAATGAGTTTGCCAAACAAACTCAATCATTTCCCATAGCCAGTATCATTCATATTTTGTTGAATCTAAATTATAAATTAATATGACACTGATGCTAAATCAGTATTGTGCTACAGCTACTGATTTGTCCAAGTATTTAGTGATCAAATCCAAAATACTATACAGACAACCGCAAGCACAACACCAATCCAAAACTTCTAATTTATAAGGTCACTATGCAACTTCATAAGTCAATACTTCATAAGTTTCATCTAATTCCACTGAAACAGTATAATCATGTGTGACACTCCCACTACAACTTTCCGACTCTTTATGACGTAGACAGTCTACCGTCATAATTAGACCAAAATTAATCTGACCCAAAAAGATTACAAACTAAATGCTCCATGAATTAAGAAACTCGTTCTTAATATCTCAAATATCACAAAGAACATGTTTCAAGATTCATCCTATGGTCTATAAGATATCAAAATAACTTGTAACAATTACGATTATCGATATCTTTAATCGCACATAATAAAGTATCCATTATGTCATCATCAAATGATACATAAGATTGATTAAACATTCTAATCAATATTTCTTTCCAAAAATGAATCATCCTTTACGAAAGATGAATACTTTACATACAAGACACACATTAACTGTCAAACAGTTATACTAACTGTCATACAGATTGCCTTGTTGTGTCTTTTATTAGATCATATCTAATGCACGACTAATAGGAGTCTCTCACAAGTCTCTTAGTTTATATCTTATATAAAACTTTATATCAAATATAACAGAGACTACTCCCACTATTTTCACGAAGTAAAAAGGACTTAGGTAAACCTTTTACCTCACAAACATCTCATTATTACTACAATAATGATAATGTTGTTAGGATATATGACACTAGAAAGTAATTTGTACGCTCCCAATAACCTTTTATCAATATATGTATTTCTATACTTTGATAAAATCAGACAATCTGACTGATATCAAATACGGAGAACACAGATTCGTAGAAGACTTATCGAGTCTACAATAGGCTCTATAAGCTAGCACACTAAACTGCGATCTCAGCAGAATATAAACGCTAGGGCCATTCCAAAATGAACTCTTCAAACAAAGAAATCACAACAGATCTCTTATCTGAATAAGTCATTCTAAAAATGCCACTTTGCATTCTTTAGCTAAAATGTACAATTTAATATCATCATTAACCAATATATCTTTAATTGTTTAATTAGCGTGACTAGAGATAAGTTTTCTCAGAATCTACAATAGATTACTAAGTATAACTTTTCTCACGGTCATGCTGTAAAGGTCAAACCTTTAATAAGCTCACACTGCTTTCGCTACGCAAAACAATTAGCACATATCGTGAACTAATTCATAATGAAAGCTTAATCAAGTTCAAAACTTGATCGTAGTAATCTATGAACAATCTTAGATCTATGGTTCAATGGTGAACTTCCAGAATCGATATCAAATATTACTTCATTTATAAGTTATCAGATAATTTTCTTCGGTAAGAAAACAACAGAACCATTAAGTATCAAATACTCGTAAATGAGTCCGATATCATATTAGACTTATATAGAAGATGTATAAGGGTTGTTTCATCTTATTAATTACGTAGTTCCATTTATAATTTATCATTCTCACATTTGACTTCAATAATTCAAGTCTTTTCTACAATAGTTAACATTCGATATTACATACCAAGTAATAAAACGATTTTATTACTTATGATTGTAGGAAAGATATTCTATCAAATAGAATACAATATTCTGTTAAACAGAATAAACGATAAAGTTTTACTTATACCTCCGAGGTGTAAGTAATTTCCATTATATAACTATTATATAAAAGAAAGCTTCAAATCTCAAACTTTTCAAGATTCATATTTTCTACCTATACATATCAGATATGAAACTATAGAAAATAATGGAACATTAATTAAAGCGATGAATTAGTGTTACTGGAGCATAACCCCAAGAGTATTGAAACTAATTCGATAACACTCAATATCAAACGAATCAAATCATATAAGATTCGACTATTCCCACTACTCAATTCCATCAAGATGGAATCGTGGAAGAGTAATATTGAATAAGAATTATATTCATTGAATAACCTTAGAACTAATTGCTTTAAATTCATACTTTTGATCGTATCAAAGATCTTTGAAAAATTCAAAGACATGTAATGAATTTTGAGGATAGAGTTCTCTAAAAACTTTAGATTGAATATATTTGAACAAGTCAAAAAAAGTTCAATCTACGTTTCATCAGAACAGATTAAAAGTTCTTGATCATTTCAAGACTTTTCTTTCAGAAATACGTAACTAAGTTATGATAATTCATAAACTAAGTTACGAAGCAAAGAAAACTACCTTAAGTAATTACAATTCATTAAGCTACATATATCTAATGTATCAGTTTAATAAATTCGGTGGTCCAATGACAAATCATTGGTTAAACGAGATTTAATCACCTTCCCGAATACATTATTCATTAAATGGATAAAGATATGTGGTGTGATCTCGTATCAAACCATCCTTTACTGTATGGAATAAACATTTAATGCTTAAGTGATTAAACTCATAAAGCACCATTCTAAATTATTTATTTTACCGAATAATTTTCTTATTGTTTATCTTTACGTCAATGACACTACTAGTTAATTTTAAAATATATAACAATTGTTTATAAAGAACAAGTAATTATCCAATAGTCGCAAGTTCCAATATCAAATATCAAAATAGTCGTTAACTAATATTTTAAATAACTAGACGGGAGATCTGGTATCCAATACCTATAGTTGTGGTATTGTGAAAATCGATATTTTCTATACACAACTATACGTATCTTCTTTCTTTAGCTTTACTATTTGCATTCAACTATTCATAACAATTGCAAATAATTGATTAGCAAATTGTGTCAGACACATTGCCTCCAAAGGTCATTAAAGCTAAGAAACGTCATTACTAGATAAACAAATACCTAATGGGGGTTTCTTAATGTCAGTCAAGAATCTCGAGACATGAACTAATTCAAGTCAATTCTTACTATATAAGAAACTATTCTATCTAAAGTATTATATCCTAAAAGGGATATCTATCTAGATTATATTTCATGACTTATAAACTAAGTCATTAAGCATTTTGATTTTTCAAGAAAATCGGAACAACAGTTCCCGATGGTTTAGACCATTCTAATAATATCCTAGTCTAATAGTATCTAGAACCTATTTATAACATCCCACCTAGGCCAGGATGCTATCGGCAGGAGACAGGCTAACCCTACCTCCATAAGCCTCTTATTCTAACGAAATTTCGACATGATGTATTCGTAACATCATGCAACCTGGCTTATAGCCAGCTCCAAGACACAATCTAATAACACAACTCAACACATACTCAATCATCAACAAGGCCTCAGGCCTGAACTCAACGAACATAATGTAAATACTTGGCCTCCAGCCAGAACTCATATGAAAATGCACTAATACATAACCATTACTTATAAATTACAAATGCAAAATAACAACACAAAGGGCCGTGAGGACCCATAACTCATCCCAGGACTCAAGACTCTCTGTTGACTGCAGATTGGGGGCGATCCACTGTCTTCAAAGTCTTCACCAAACTTCTGCTACTGACCTGCAAAACTACAACTGAAAAGGTGTGAGTCATATTGACTCAGTAAGCAACCATGCAAATATATGAAAATTCTGAATTAGTTATACAATTCCCATCTATTACCGAGACACATTATTATTTCATCCATCCTTTACCTGAACATACATATACTTAAATTTCTATAAGAATTCACATTACGAGTATTATCATACAGTTGCTACACTACTTGACCTCTTAGTTTTTACCTGCTTATTCGGTGTGTTTCACTATTTCCCAAACATATCACAGTAAAACTCATCATGTATTTGCTGCGCTACACTGATTTCTATTTTCTTTCTATACTCATTACAATTCTGATTTATGTTTTTACAATAACTTTCCCTCTTTCATTATCTTGAAATATCATCAAATCGGAAAAATAAATGTTCTTTCTTTCAAATATTTATCACTTTACTTAGGTCATGTTGACATGTATTTATGTAATTATATGATCACGTATTAATATACACAAGGAAAATCTCTTATAAAGTTCTACATCTCATGCCAACCATCACCTACAAAAACATGTAAACATAGTAATGATAACATGTATCAATGTTAACTACACGCATCTAAATATACTCATGCTAATCATATTAACATCAAATACATGCATCCCAAACGACTTACTAGAATACATAACTTACATGTAATAATTGTAAATCAAACTTTACATCAACATACTATGCTTTTAAAACATGTTTTGTGAAAACCCTTTTCTGAATAACCCTTTACTGAAAACTTTACTTTACTTTCTCTTTCTGGAAAAGTTCTGTCTGAAAACTGTATCTGAAAACTGAAAACTACACTTGAAAACTAGGATCAGTATCTAAAAACTGAAAACTGTATCTTAAAACTGTAAACTGTATCTGAAACTGAAAACTGAAATCTGAAAAACTATTTCTGAAAATCGTGTACTAAAATCTGGTTCCTGAAATCTAGGCACTGAAAATCTGAAACTGTATACTAAAAAAAAAAATCTGAAAACTGTGTACTGGAAATCTGAAAACTATAAACTGCTCGACGTCCAGGACCATAACTCAACTGGACATCTTTCTACACCCAGGACCATAACTCAACTGGGTGTACTCGATGCCCAGGACCATAACTCAACTGCGGCATCTCTGAGGTTGGTGGTGCCCTACGTCCAGGACAAATACTCAACTGCAACGTAGAGCTCTACACCCATGACCATACCTCAACTGGGTGTAGCAACCACTAGGGACCAGGCACACGATCCTAAGCCGCCATCCTGGCCCTACATGTGCACATGTACTCTGTATCCGTCAATTCCAACTGTATCTCAAGTTACATACTGGGGTGAGGTTTTACCTCATGCCCCGAAAACAACGTAAAAACTACTGATAAACTTTTAGAACATAATTAAATCTCAAAATTGTAAGAAACGTTTCCGAAATACTTTTCTTTCAAAAGCAACTACAACTTTCTTTAAAACACTTTGAATTTCAAAAACATATTTAACTGAAACTCAATCTTTGAAAATCTTAACACATATATATGTATAATCATAATCTGTATCTTAATACACCACACATGCAGGTGCATATATACATTTCCCATGTTTCTATCTACTCTAGCTATGATTTCTCATAATGTCAATCATGTACATACATCAGGTCATGTATGTCTATAACACACTGAAATTATTCATATACATTCACTATTCTAATCATACATAAGACTTATCTTTACATACTATATACTTATCTAACATGCTTATTATGTAAAAGCTTTCTTATTACCTCATGCAACTTACCTTATGTTCTATATACATAACATGTCATGATTATGCTTTGCTCACATACAGACATATTTAAAATAACATACATTAAAGTACTTATAACTATATACTCTCTTACTAAATATATGTTTATGCTTATGTGTGCATGTACCTGTGTTCCTATTTTTGTATCCTTCTATATACATCCGATCATACATTTCTTTCATTCCCTTACAATGTGTTCTTTAAACCTTAGTCTCATTCCCTAGGGTGTAGTTTTCTACAGCCCCCAAACCCAAGTCTGATTTAATTATAATCATAAACATAACATCATTCATATACTCTATCTATTTATATGTATATTTACTGGTTTATACTTGGATATGTATCTCTGTACTTTCATATGCTCATATCTCTGCTTATAACTGCTTGTTCTTATCTACAGGCATATAGATACATCTGCTCCTTTCTTCTACGTTCATCGTTATATAAGTAGGTTTCATGCATATAACTATATTCAACTTTATTATATTACTACTTTCAAACAAGGATAAATTTCATAAGTATTCAAAGCATGAGTTACTTACCTGGTTTGCGGTCACTCCTAACCTGGATCCGATCTGTCAAAACAATAATAACACTGGGTTAGAACCGCTATTTGCGGAACTTTCAACTCATCTAAAACAACTGCGGGTTTCCCCGGAACACCCGAATCATCTCTCATACTACAATCTAAGCTTCATTACTCTAATACATGCTTACATGCTTTTCTAAACTAGCTAGATGAGTCATATTCTCACTTTACGCATTTGCGGCAAAACTTGCGGAAAAGTTCCCGCAAACTCTACGGAAGGGTCTCAAACCCTCCAAACTAACCCAAAATTACTTAATTACCCTCGAAATGTCATATTTACATCATAACTATATTTACGATCAACATCCCTTATTCACACGAGCAATTTCGTTTTACCGGAAACTCGCTAATTCTACCGGATCGATCAAATCTAATCTGTTACTCCTCGAATTCTACCACATTTATCGTTTTATAAAATTAAATCATATCCAATTCGATTCATGTCAATTCACTACACTACAAAACTATCGGAAACATTCGAATATAAATGGATACACTTTGAAATATCAAATTCTAAACAGAGAGTTGTACCGAAATTCTGAGGCCATATTCGGACTCCCACCGGCCATACGAACGCGCTGGTGTCGACGAAATTCCGATCGGAGCTACTATTCGTCGTGGGTTTACTGTTCACCACGGCTTTCTTTCTCGTTTCGCGTGCAATCAGCCGTTGTTCGGTGAAATAAACCCCATACACTCGTAGTACTCGTCGAGGGCTTTGATTTGGTAGGTGGCTCGGGCCGTGAAATGAACAGACGAGCCGGGATCGACAAACCCATCACACGCCTCTAACTTTCCTCGCTGTTGCCGGCGTTATCACGGCCGCCGCCTGCCGTCATCATGTTCGCCACTACTGGGTGGTCGGTTCTGCACCGGTGTGTGTCGGCCTGTGGTGGCCATAGTTGTCGCCGGCGTGCACTTCTTCTCCAATGGGCGTGATGGTGCGGGTGAGGGAGATGAAGAAGGTTTTGCCATTTTGCAATTTACCAAAACTATAAGGCTTTAAATAACTGTTTGGAAAATATCATTTTAGTCCCCGCAAAAATTACAAATCAGCTCCTATTCTAGAACCTTCTGGAATATCGTAATTTCAGAGCCCTTCTTATGCGATTCTCGAAAAGTGTTCAACACGAAAGTTGTTCGTCTCGGAAAAACGTCTCTGATGGTCCAAAAATTGACTCGATCGGATTTTGTTTGCAAACAATGTGGCCAAAACTGTAAACTTTATGCGTTTTACGAAAATCGCGTAACCGGCTTTTGATCCCACGTGTTTTCCAACGCGACGAAAATTCATACTATAATATTACAACTCATATAACATCACTTAAACTCTTATTTTTCCTCATCAACATACTCCGAGACTAAAACATCCGTCCGGGAATCTTCCAGAACAGTCTCGAAAATCTGGGATGTTACATTCACCCCTCCTTATAAAAATTTCGTCCTCGAAATTTCTCCATCCCTATAACTGCTGATCCATACCTGGTCGAATGTAAGAAAACTATCTTCCTCTAAACTTCATTGATATATATTCTCTGTTTCAACTGTAAACTAGCCAATATCTATAAACTAGAATCCATAATGGCTCATCTACGGCTTTAAACTGACTATACTGGTCTGATTCTCAACTCTGACTATACTGATTTGATTCTTATCTCTAGTTGTACTGTTCTGGTTCTGATCTCGAATCCTCTGGCCTCACAAGGGCCCTATACTGATACTGCCAAGTTCTTGCTAATTCTCTGATCTAAAAGGCATAAGAATACTGACTTAGTCTAATATCTTCCCACACTGAGATAGCTAATCTATGAACAACAAATGAGTCACCCATGGACTCATATCCAAGCAATCAAAACACTGTACAATACATTCATATCATATCAAATAATCATATAAGATACATAAAAAGACCTATGTGGTCTTTACCAAACTAAAGACAATCTCCGACAGCTGGATCCCCACAATTGCAGTTACTGACTTCTAGACCATGCTACTAACTCTGACTCTTAACCATGCTCTGATACCAACTTTGTAACATCCCGCCTAGGCCAGGATGCTACCGGCAGGAGACAAGCTAACCCTACCTCCATAAGCCTCTTATTCTAATGAAATTTCGGCATGATGTATTCATAATATTATGCAACCTGGCTTATAGCCAGCTCCAAGAGACAATCTAATCACACAACTCAACACATACTCAATCATCAACAAGGCCTCGGGCCTGAACTCAACGAACATAATGTAAATACTTGGCCTCCGGCCAGAACTCATATGAAAATACACTAATACATAACCATTACTTATAAATTAGAAATGAAAAATAATAATGCAAAGGGCCGTGAGGACCCATAACTCATCCCAGGACTCAAGATTCTCTGTTGACTGCAGATTGGGGGCGATCCACTGTCTTCAAAGTCTTCACCAAAATTCTACTACAAACCTGCAAAACTACAACTTAAAAGGTGTGAGTCATATTGACTCAGTAAGCAACCATGCAAATATATGAAAATTCTGAATTAGTTATACAATTCCCATCTATTACCGAGACACATTATTCTTTCATCCATCCTTTACCTGAACATACATATACTTAAATTTCTATAAGAATTCACATTACGAGTATTATCATACAGTTGCTACACTACTTGAACTCTTAGTATTTACCTGCTTATTTCGGTGTTTCACTATTTCTCAAACATATCACATTAAGACTCATCATGTATTTACTGCACTACACTGATTTCTATTTTCTTTCTATACTCATTACAAGTCTGATTTATGTTTTTACAATAACTTTCTCTCTTTCATTATCTTGAAATATCATCAAATCGGAAAAATAAATGTTCTTTCTTTCAAATATTTATCACTTTACTTAGGTCATGTTGACATGTATTTATGTAATTATATGATCACGTATTAATATACACAAGGAAAATCTCTTATAAGGTTCTACATCTCATGCCAACCATCACCTACAAAAACATGTAAACATAGTAATGATAACATGTATCAATGTTAACTACACGCATCTAAATGTACTCATGCTACATCAAATTAACATCAAATACATGCATCCCAAATGACGTACTAGAATACATAACTTATATGAAATAATTGTAAATCAAACTTTACATCAACATACTATGCTTTTAAAACATGTTTTGTGAAAACCCTTTTCTGAATAACCCTTTACTGAAAACTTTACTTTACTTTCTCTTTCTGGAAAATTTCTGTCTGAAAACTGTATCTGAAAACTGAAAGCTACACTTGAAAACTAGGATCAGTATCTAAAAACTGAAAACTATATCTTAAAACTGTAAACTGTATCTGAAACTGAAAACTTAAATCTGAAAAACTGTTTCAGAAAATCATATACTAAAATCTGGTTTCTGAAATCTAGGCACTGAAAATCTGAAACTGTATACTAAAAAAAAAATCTGAAAACTGTGTTCTGGAAATCTGAAAACTAAAAATTGCTCTACGTCCAGGACCATAACTCAACTGGACGTCTCTCTACACTAAGGACCATAACTCAACTGGGTGTACTCGATGCCCAGGACCATAACTCAACTACGGCATCTCTGAGGTTGGTGGTGCCCTACGTCCAGGACAAATACTCAACTGCAACGTAGAGCTCTACACCCATGACCATAACTCAACTGGGTGTAGCCACCACTAGGGACCAGGTACACAATCCTAAGCCGCCATCCTGGCCCTACATGTGCACATGTACTCTGTATCCGTCAATTCCAACTGTATCTCAAGTTACATACCGGGGTGAGGTTTTACCTCATGCCCCGAAAACCACGTAAAAACTGCTGATAAACTTTTAGAAGATAATTAAATCTCAAAACTGTACGAAACGTTTCCGAAATACTTTTCTTTCAAAAGCAACTACAACTTTCTTTAAAACACTTTGAATTTCAAAAACATATTTAACTGAAACTCAATCTTTGAAAATCTTAACACATATATATGTATAATTATAATTTGTATCTTATACACACACACATACAGGTGCATATATACATTTCCCATATTCATATCTACTCTAGCTATGATTTCTCATAATGTCAATCATGTACATACATCAGGTCATGTATATCTATAACACACTGAAATTATTCATATACATTCACTATTCTAATCATATATAGGACTTATCTTTACATACTATATACTCATCTAACATGCTTACTATGTACAAGCTTTCTTATTACCTCATGCAACTTACCTTATGTTCTATATACATAACATGTCATGATTAAGCTTTGCTCACATACAGACATATTTAAAATAACATACATTAAAGTACTTATAACTATATACTGATGAGTGGTAATTACATCACTTATTCCCACTCATTTGACCTAATATTTTGTATAGTTTCTCGAGTTTTATGAACGTTTTGATGTGTTTTGTTGTTATTTTGCAGATAAATAAAGTTTGGAAAGCATTGGAGGTAAATTGGGGCAAAAACGAACAAAAATACGTCAACAGGGATATTTTCGTCTTTTTCGCGTCGCGACGCTGGAGCCTTACGCGTCGCGACGCCCAGCCTTCGCCGAAGTTGCTAACGTCCGCCGCATGCCACATGTCGAAATCTGATTGGTCAAAAATTTGCTAACGTGCGCCGATCATGCTGACATGCGTCGTACCACGTGTCAACATCACAACGGATTTGCTAACGTACGCCAGCCGCCACGTGTCACCATTTGATTGCACCAAACCGAAGCGCGTGCCACGTGTCGACTTGCCATTGGACCGAATTATTGACGAATCAGGTGCTGCCACGTGTCGCATTCCTATTGGACCACATCTCCAACCAATCAGATACTGCCACGTGTCGTTCATCCATTGGACCGCATCGCCAGCCAACCAGAACGTGACACGTGTCACAATTATTACCTCTGCCGACACGCATGGTCAACCCGCGTGGACTCGCTTGAACTGTTGCCAGCGTCGCGACGCTAGTGCAACGCCAGAGTCGCGACGTTGGCCCGAATTATACCTATAAATTGAAGCCTTCAGATTTCATTTTTCCTCGTGCTTTCCTTGGAGGATTTCCTCTGATTTTTATAGGAAGCATCTATTTTTGTATATATAAATAATATTTTTAATTTATATCTTTTAATTTTCATTAATAGTAGTTCTCTTCTTCTACCTTTCTTTAATGTTTAGTATTTAATTTTCCGCAAGGGATAAGGGGAAGCTTTTATTATTTTAATTTAGATTAATCTCCCTTAAATATAATATGGAAATTATAATTCAAAATATAAAAGATTATTGCCTTAATGGCTGGTTTTATTTATTTGACATAATGTGGCACCGCCTATATGGCTGGTCTTTAGGTGAAAGATAATTACCCCCTATATGGCTGGTTTATGTTCAAATACTATTACCGCCTTTATGGCTGGTCGGACTTAATTTGACTTAATAAGGAATACCGCCTTTATGGCTGGTCGGTAATATCACGTTTAATTTCTGTATTATATTAAGGGAGATATCTAAATTATAAATAGTAAAAGTGGATCCCCAACCCCCAGCATTTTAATTTTTTTCTAGGGAAGTGATGACACACAATACACACACTTAATAATTGATTTTCTTTTTATGGGTAGTTCTTTAGTTTGTTTATTAAGTCTTGATCTTAATGCGTCTTGTTGCCTGATCACCAATAGGATTGATGGGGTAAATCTAAAATGAACTAGACATAGGGATTTTAGGTTTCAGCCTTAGACTTAATAACTCACGATCTTCCTTGAGGATAGATAACCCTTTAATAGATTTCCTTACAGGATAGGAATATACCTGTCGGGCTTGGGTAGCCATAATTGGAACTTGGTTAGGAATATACCTGTCGGGTGTGGGTAGCCATAATTGGAACTTGGTCTTAATGAATCCAAGTAATGTGGTTTACATAGGAATATGGTTCAATTGGGTTATACTGGGTATTTGCGTCTGACCATCGGAAGAGGCTTTTGCATATTTTCGTGTTCCAGGTTAGCAAACTGAATTAATACACATAAGTGAGGGAATCGATTCATCTTCTTAACAGTATTGTGTGGAGTCACGACCCTAGATATTTTTGAGTCTTTTTTTATTTTCCTTAGTATTTTCTTTAGTTTAGTTTATTTTTATTTTAATTAAGCAATTCCACATTCAACCAACCAAAGCAATCAATTCCCTTTTCCCTACAATTAGATACCTGTAAATAAATAGATTCAACAATTAATAACAACAGTAGGAATTAAGTCCTCGTGGGATCGATATTTTTATACTACTTGAACGATACGTGCGCTTGCGTTATACGTGTATGTTTACGCCGGTCAAGTTTTTGGCACCGTTGCCGGGGACTTATATTTCTTGAGTTGTTAATTTTGAAGCTATCTAATTTACTTGTATCTAATTTTCTTTATTTTATTTGTAATTTTTATTTCTTTCTTTTGTATTCAGGTGGTTGAACAATGGAACACTACTGGGAGATTAAGAAATTACATGCTTTACAAGAAGATACATCCCAATTCTGGGAGCAACAGTCCGGTTTTCTGAGGCCTGTTGTACAGCCCAACAATTGTCACTGGATGCCAGAGCCAAGCAATACCACATTTGCTCATCAGAACGAAATGGGGAGATGTGTGATTTGTGACTGTAACCACCCGAGCAATCAATGTATATATCGTTCAGAGTGGGAGAATTTCTGGAGACAGTCGTGCTATGAAACACCATCACATTTCACAGAGACACATTTTCCATCTTATCCACCATCCACAGACAATCTTCACCAAGAACCAGAACCATCAGAAGAAGATCAGGTGATTAACATTCTCAAAGAATGGATCAAGAAACAAGACGAAAAATTCGATGCGATGCTTGAAACATGCCAGAATCAATTTGAAAGCATTCAGAGACAATCAGCATCAATTCAGAGACTGACAGATCAAACGAGACAGTTAAATGAAAACCAGAACTACATACCTCAAGAACCATTTTCAGATGACACTGACGAAGCCTTCGAGTATCAATCAGAAGAAGTTGACATGTTAGAAGATGAGGAGGTTGAGCAGTATCATCAATCAAAGGTATCAGTTCCGGAGCCCAAACCAGCGAAGTACTTATTTGATTTCTATTATTCAGATTCTGACTCTGATGATGAAGTTGAGCTGTTCGTACCAACAAAAATTGAGGATGGAATTCTGTGTCCTCAATTTGAAGATCTTGAATCGTGCATTGCAATGATGTTCGAGGAAGAATTACCGACCACAGAGGATAAAAGCTCACAGACAGACACAACCTTACATCCTCTGGCCGATGATCTTGGAGATTGCTTTGCACAAATGTTTGATGAAGATCTACTTGAACCATCCATTCTAACCAAACCAGAGGATGAAGACCTAATGTTAGACACATCATTACATCCTTAGGAGGATAATTATGAGGCATGTATTTCACATATGACAGCTGAAGAACTGAACGCGGAGATCCTAAAATACATCTGTGAAGAAAATGTGGAGCAAAAAGCAGAGTAAATGGAGGAGCAAATGTCTGATCTTATTGAAGATCCAGAGCATTCAGGCGAAACATCACTGTGTTGGGGAGTACAATTTAGATAAATCACCCAGAAGCTTGACAGAATGGAACTTCCGTTCCAAGTCAAGCACCATACGAGACCTCCTGATTTTCTTTCTTTCTTTTCAGGTATTGCTGGAGTGACAAAGTTTAAGAAGGTGGCACAAGCACTGAATGGAACAAAATTCTTTTTGCTACCTTGCCGTTGGAAGAGACCCTTCAAAAGCAACGCTCATGGGATTGTCTTTGATCGGACATCCAAAACGACGCTAAAACCTCCTTGACAGATAGATTTCAGTCACGTCTGGCTGAAGACGTAAAATTTAGCGCTAGCAGGGAGGCAACCCATGCAAATTTGTAGTATTTTCAGTTTTCATATTTTGTGTATACATGTTGTAGAAATTTTTAACTTTGTGTGTTAGTATTTCAGGTAAAAGCAGAAACGGAGCATTTAAAGACAAAAGGAATGGTTTTGGCAATCACAAAGATGAAAGATAAATCATGAGTGATGGCTGAGTAAGGAATGCAATTCTTGAGACGCATCCTCATGGATTTATACTAGCGAGAAGCGTATTGAGTACACAATTCCGTTGCCTTAATTATGGCTTTGATTTACTTTTCTTTTTGTTTTTATCTTTAATTTCGCCGACAAGATTTATACTTTTTGACTTTTCACGATTTATTTTAACGTTCACCTAATAATTATCATTTGGCAGGTACTAGTGAAATTATTACTCACCCATTTTCAGGTCTATAAATTCAGCATTTCATTTTTTTCTTCGACACATCCAAATACACATCTAAATATAAGAGAGAAAATGGAAGCAATATCACAGCAGAGATTAAAGAGAATTTACGTTTTCTGTGAATCTAATTCTGGTAACAAACCAGAATTCATCGAGGCTGCGAAAGAATTGGGGCGAGTGATAGCTGAAAAGAACATGCACTTGGTATATGGCGGTGGTAATTGTGGATTGATGGGAATTATTTCAAAACCCGTTCAGGACGGTGGCAGACATGGTTCATGGCTGGAAATCACCTAGACCTCTGCAAAGGAACAACTGATCGGTCCCACAAATGGTGATGAACGCATCGTATCAGGTATGTCCGAATAAATCCAAGAAATTATTAATACATCAGATGCGTTTATTGCATTGCCAGGAGGACTTGGAACATTTGAGGAGATGTTCACAGTAGTATCATGGGCACATTTAAACATTCATCGGAAGCCCATTGGGTTACTAAATATCGATCATTTCTTCGATTTTCTTTTTGTTTTCCTTGCGGAAGCAAAAAGGCATGAATTCGTCACGAAATCAGTGGATGAGATTTTCTTGACTGCTACAAAGGCAGAAGAACTGATCGACCAAATCCTTGCCTTTGAACCGAAACCGGATCCCATTCTTTCCAAGTTGAACTGGTCAGATAATGATCGTGATAAAAAGCGTAGATTAGATATAGATCTTAATCGGTGAAATTTTGTTAATGTCTACTAATCAGGTACGATTCTCTAAACTCTTCAAAATTGGAGATATTGTTACATTTTGGTAAAAAGAGTAAGTGATTCGTATTGTTGCATAAATTCGAGCTAATATTGTGTTATTTTTGCAGGAAAAATAAAAACGGAATTTTGCAAGACAAAGCGAACCAGTGCAAGCGGGATTAATTTCAAAATAAACACTTGACAAAATCACGAAGATACAAAGTTAATCCAGTGGAGATGGCCGAGTAAGGAGTCAGATCTTGAGACGCATCCCTACGGATTTATCCGTCGCAAGACATGGTTTTGCCAAAAAAAAAATTCCGTTTAAAATTTTTCAGTTTATGCACCAAATATTTCTGTTAAATTTTTTTCGTTTTTTGCGTGATTTTATTTCGTTTATGTGTGCATTTCCAATATCAAAATCCATAAAAATTTATAATTTTTGAAAAGACGTAAAAAGTCCGATGATTTTAATGTTTGTTTTGGTTAAAAGTTTTGGAAAAGATAAATGCTAATTACACTTTTATCCCGAATTTGAATTTCGTATCTAGATTAGACTCGCATGCACTTTAAAATAGTTTAATGAATAGTTAGATAATAAGGAGTTAATAAAGTGACTAGTTAAAATAATCAGTGGTTAATGAATGACCGTTCATCTGAGCATCTGTTTCTGTCTACAATTATTATAATTAGGGGTATGTAAAAAAAATGTTTATTTTAAGCATCTAAGATCCGGGTTATTAAGTCTGTAAGGGTGTTTTAACACCTAGGGCAGGGGAATTCATTTGGCAATTTTTTTATCTTTCTAAAATTTTGTCTCTCATCAAATTCTCTCAACTCTTTTCACCTTTTGGAGGCTTTCTCGACAATTTCAAGGCCAATTGTTGTGTCAACCTCGGTTTGCCGAGTCAACAAGTGTCTTAATTTGCCTTTGTCCTTCGTTTGGTGTTGTTTTTACTGGATTTAACTCAAGATTTCATGAATTTTATGAATTCTTGGTGAGGAGTTTGACAAGCGACTTGCTGATTTGGATTCTTGGGAGTGTTTTTTTGCGATTTTTTGGCTTAAAACTTGAGGTTTTACTGGTTTTGGTCTGATCGGTTGATTGCTTGCCTGAATTTACTTCTTCCTTGTCTGTTTTGCGGTCAAATTTGAAGTATTATTCGGGTTGACTGACGTTGACCTTGTTGGTGTTCATCTCATCTTCAAGTTGTTCTTGGCAAAAGTATGAGTTTGATATTGTTTGGTGATTTTCTTGAAACAAATCTTGTTTGTCACGTGAGTCACTTATGGCTTCACGTGACCAACAAGACATTGCAGGAACAAGCAAGTATGTTATGGGCTTGGCAGGGTGTAATGGGTCGATAGAAGAGTTGCTTGCTAAATGGGATGCTAAAGCTTTGGCGCTTCAGGGAGACAAACCTCAGCGCATGCCTGGGAAAAGGATTGGTAATGGGCCTCTTCGTAGGCCTGGGAAGGAAGTCATTAATGATGGGCCGTCAAATGGGCCTGATGGGCGTGCTTCAAAGCAAGGAAAAGTTAATTTGTTCCCTAAGGCTAATGCTCCTTATGGAAAGCACGTGGGGGGCAACTCTCCTACAGTTCATCCCTTAGCTGCTGCATCTGAGAATGTGAAGAGTAAGAATGAAAAGGGGAAGTCTGGAAATCCAAATAGCTCCTGGGCGGATAAGGTTCGCGCATCATCGGCTAAGTCAAGATTTTGTCTGGATAGTGAATTGGCTCAAAAACATGGGCAAGCTGCTTACTCTTTGCCAGACGATTTTATAGAAGAGGATTTTGGGGATTGGACTCGCTGCTTAGTTGGATTCATTCCGGGATCTCCATTTCCTTTTTATGCGGCTAGGGCAATTGCTTTGCGGGAATGGAAGAACTATGGCATTGAGACTGTTTTTTCCTATGAAGGTTTTTTCATATTCCGTTTTCAGAATGAAGAAAAGGTGCAGGAAGTCTTAGCAGATGGGCTTTGGTTGTTTGGGGGGAAGTTTATGATGCTTCAACAATGGAATGCTTGCTTTGTGTTTGATAAAAGTAAGCTCTCTAAAGTTCCTGTTTGGGTGAGGCTCAAGGGTCTTCCATTCACTCTATGGTCAAACAAGGCGCTGAGTTTTGTGGCGGGTATAGTAGGGAAGCCTTTATCTTGTGATAGGGCAACTCATGAGAGGTCAAGGCTCTCTTATGCTAGGGTGTGCGTTGAGGTTGATGCTAGCAAGCCTTATGTTCATAATTTTGATCTTAATTGCAAGTTATCCTGTGATCCTATTAGAGTGGCGGTTGAATATGAATGGAAGCCCCAAAGATGTGCTAAGTGCTGCGTGTATGGGCATAATTGTGAGAAAGCAGATTCGGTTGGGGTGAAGGCTAGTGGTGAGGTGTTGCAGGGACAAAAGGACCTGGTCTTAGAGGTTCATGAGGGTCTGAAAACTGCCTCCACTAGTGGAGGGCAAATCGATGGGGAAAAGCGATTATGAGGCTAATGGCTTCTTACTTGAAAAAATGGAAGTTCCTGACAAGGGCGCTATTGGGGAGGAAATTTCAGCTCTTGGGATTGTTTTAGAGTCCGAGGGATTAGAAGGAAAAGAGCCTCTAGTTCTAGAGCAGAATGATTTGGCGATGGTCTCCAGGGATCCTGGCCATCTTTCTAAGAATTTGGAATCCCAAGTGGATGATGTGGCTGCCTCTACTATGCAGATGGTGTTAGCCTCGGGTGAGACTTCTTTTGGTCTTGATAAAAATGATTTAGCTCTATGGGAGAAAAGGGAGCTGGATTCTCTTGGTCTCATTCCAATTGACTTGGAGGATTCGGGTTCAGATGGTGACTCCAATTCCTTTGAACAAAAGGAGGAGGATGGTGTTCTTAGGGTGGATCCTATTATGGCTGTAGGTGATGCTGAAGGTGTTTGCACTTTCAATAAAAGGGTTTCTCTCAGTAGCAGTAGCACTACTATGAGGACCTTGGGAGATTTTATGGGCTCTTTGGGTGAGGCTTCCTGCTCTTCTAAGCCACAGAAGCTTACGAAGAAAGGGAAAAAGAGAGGGGGGCAAGCCCCCGATCACGTTCTCGTTAATCATTCCAACCCCTAATGATTGGGTGTTGGAACGTTCGGGGTCTTAATGGCCCATCTACTATGAAAGAAGTGAAGAGGTTGATAGCTGATCATCAGCTTGGTATTTTTGGTCTCCTTGAGACTAAGGTTGCTCATTCAAATTTGAGTTCTGTTATGGCTCGCTGCCTACCTGGTTGGTTGTATGATTCAAATGTCTCTCGCGAGCTTCCTGCTCGAATTGTGGCTAGTTGGGATCCTCAAGTTTTCCGCATGTTGGATACCACTAGCTCTTCTCAACGTTTGACTTGTTCTTTTGAGGATTTGAGGGATAAGAAGTCTTTTTTTGTCTCTTTTGTTTATGGTTCTAATGATGCAAAGGAGAGGCTTGATTTGTGGAATTCGCTTCGGGATGATTTCTCTCTTTTTGGTAATGGCCCTTGGGTGATTCTTGGAGACTTTAATGAAATTCTTCGCTCCAACAATCGGATTGGGGGAGGTAGGGATTGGCCTAGGCATATTCAAGAGTTTTCTGATTGTCTTCATGATATTGAGATGGGTGAGATCACTTCTCTTGGTCTCAAATACTCTTGGCATAATGGTAGAGAAGGGGCAGCTTCAATTTTTCGGAAGATTGACTGGTGCTTTGGTAATTCGGGCTGGCTTCAGTTTCGGCCGAGTTCTTTTGCTGATTTTCTTCCCAGGATGATTTCTGATCACTCTCCTATTGTGCTTAATTGTGCTTTGGCAAAGGAAAATTTTCACAGGCCTTTTCGATTCTTGAATATTTGGGCTGACCGAGAGGATTTTTTGCCAATTGTGCGAGGAGTTTGGGAGAAACATGTGGATGGTGATGCTATGTATCGTTTTACCATGAAGCTTAAATGGGTAAAGAAAGAGTTGAGAAGTTTTCATAAGAGGAATTTTAGCCATCTTTCGGCTAGGGTGGATTCTGCTAGAAGACACCTTATTTCAGTCCAACAAGTTCTGGATCAAAATCCTTGTGATTTTGAAGCTGTAGCCTTGGAGAAAAGTGCTCTAAGTGATTATTGTGGGCTCATTAAAGAGGAGGAATCTTTCTACAAGCAGAAAGCAAGGGTCAATTGGCTAAATTTGGGGGATCAGAACACAAAATTTTTTCACAAATCTCTTCTTCATAGGCAGAACAGAAACCGGATATGTAGACTTGAAACTGATGATGGAGTGGTACTCACCAAAAAAGATGAAATGGGGGCTCATGCTGTTGCTTACTATTCTAATCTTCTCTCTTCCTCTTCGAATGCTTGCATTCAAGAAGCTGATCAATTCTTCATAAACCGAGTTTCTGCTGAAGACATACCCATGCTTGAGGGGGATGTGCAAGATGAGGAGATTAAGACTGCCCTTTTCAGTATTCCTGATGATAAATCCCCGGGTCCGGATGGTTTCTCAGCTCGTTTTTACAAGCATTGTTGGGGCATTATAGGTGGTGATCTCCTTGCTGCAGTCAGACTTTTTCTTTGAATCTGGAACTATGCCTCGGTGTGTTACTGCCACCCGCATTGCTATTGTTCCAAAGACTGATCAGCCAAAGACTTTAAGTGATTACAGACCTATTTCCTGCTGTAATGTACTCTACAAGTGTATTTCGAAGGTGATTGTTAATAGGTTGAAAAGAGTTTTGAATGATATTATAAGCCCTACCCAGTCGGCCTTTGTGCAGGGGAGACAAATTGTTGATAACATCCTCCTTTCCCAAGAGCTCATGCGTAATTATCATTTAGATGGTCCTCCTAGAGTGGCTTTGAAGGTTGATATAAGGAAAGCCTTTGATACAGTGAGTTGGGATTTTATTTTGGCTGGCCTCAGGACTGTTGGCATTCCCTCTCGAACTATTGAATGGATTAGAATTTGTTTAACCTCTCCTTTCTTCTCTGTGAGCTTAAATGGTGAGCTTTTTGGTTTTTTCAAGGCCTCTAGGGGAGTTAGACAAGGTGATCCTTTGTCTCCCTATCTATTTGTCCTTGCTATGGAAGGGCTTCATGGTATTCTTGTTAAGATGACTAGGGAGAAGGGGTTTAAGCATCATTGGAGGTGTAACAAAGGAATGATTACCCACTTATGTTTTGCCGATGACCTTTTGATGTTTTGTAGGGGGGATGAAGCCTCTTTGGGAACTTACAAAAGAGCCCTTTCTATTTTCTCTCAAGCCTCTGGCCTGGTTCCGAATCAAGCCAAAAGCAGGATCTTTGTTTCTAAGATGTCTGAGGATTTAGCTCACAAATTGCAGCAGGTTATTGGGTTTCAGAAGGGTGCTTTACCAATTAGATATCTTGGGGTTCCTCTTTTGACCACAAGGCTTAAGCATTTTGATTGTTTGGGGCTTATTGAGAGGATTCTTTCCAGGATTAGTCTTTGGACTTCTTCGGCTCTTTCTTATGCTGGAAGGCTCCAATTAATCAAATCTGTTTTATTTTCTATCCAGGTCTATTGGAGTAGCATTTTTCTTCTTCCTCAATCGGTGATCAGGAGGATTGAGGGCATTCTGTCTGCTTTCTTATGGAAAGGTTCCATAGCCGCTGCTTCCGCAAAAGTTGCTTGGGCTTCCCTTTGTTATCCAAAATCTGAAGGTGGTTTGGGGATCAAAAGACTTGCTGACTGGAATAAGGCTGCAGTGACGAAGCATATCTGGAGGCTTCTTTCAGATCATAATTCTATTTGGACTAGCTGGGTTCGGGACTTTATTCTCAAGGGTCGATCCTTTTGGACCTTAACCCCACTTTAGGATCTTCTTGGATTTGGAGGAAAATTCTAAGGAGTATAGAGTGGTGCCGTGACTGGTTTCATTACCGAATTGGGGATGGGCTTTCGGTTTTTCTTTGGAGAGATTACTGGCTTCCTACGGGACCTATTTGTAATGCCTCCAGCTTTAGATCTCTCAGTACCACTGGATTGTTGCCAGACTCGAAAGTTGCTGCCATTATTAGCAATGGAATTTGGAAGTTTCCCAACAGCTTCTCAGCTCTGAGGGAAATCTGGGATTCCATTTCTTTTCTTCCCAACCCTGCCAGTCCTGACAGCTTTGTTTGGAAAGGTGCCTCATCTGGGAAGTTCTCAATCAAAAGTGCTTGGGATTGCTTGAGATGTAAGAGAAGTCATTCTTCCATTCATCATCTTCTTTGGTTTAAGGGTCATATCCCTCGCCATTCTTTTATTTTGTGGTTGGCCTCTTTGATGAGATTGCATACAATGGATAGGCTGATTCGTTTTGGGGTAATTCAAGAAGCTTCGTGTGTTTTATGCTCTTCTTGTATTGAAAGTCATGATCACCTGTTTTTTGATTGTGAGTTTTCCAAAGCTATTTGGGAAACTGTTATTCCTAAAACCTCAGTTCGATGGCCGTCAACCTTTTGGATGAATATTTTGCGTTGGGCTTCAATTAAACTGAAAAGGAAGGGTGATCCTGTTGGGATGGTAGCGAGGATTGTCTTGGCTGCTGTGGTGTACTACATTTGGTATGAGAGGAATCATAGAGTGTTTGATAAATGCTCTATTTCTTCGGATGGAGTGGCTGAGGAAGTTATCAGGACTGTTCGGTGTAGGTTGGTCTTTTTAATGGATAACACGGATTTTCCTACTGATATCAAGCACGCCTGGAATTTGATTTGACTTGGTTTTCTTCTCGGCTTTGCTTGGATGCTGGAGGTCTGTTTGTTGGGTGAGTCTACTTGGGTGGTTTGGTTTTGGTAGCTGGATGCTTAGCTTGCTGGGGTGATGAAGCTCGTCGTGGTCCTGTTTTGGCAATTTCTTTGGTGTTTCTTCCTCGGCTTTGCTTGGGTGTTGGAGCTAAGTTTGGGTGTTTGTTTAAGCGTTTTGTTTTGAAAGCCTGGGTGTTTCTCGGTTTTTGGGCGATAAGGCTAGGTTGATTGCTCCTTTTGGGTGTTATTGCTCTTTGGGAACTCGGTCTGATTGGTTTGGCTTGGATGCCTTTGTTGATCTTGGTCTTTTGGTGTTATCGCTCTTTAGAAGCTTGGGCTGTTTGGTTTCGGCCTTCCTGGATGCCTTTGTTGTTCTCGGTTTTTTGGAGTTCTTGGGCCGGCTTGCTGCAGCTTGACTCTGAGGTTTTAAGTTGTTGATAGCTTGTTTTTCACCCAGTTTGCGTTTTGTTTAGGCGTTTAGCCTTTTGGGCCTATTTGTTTTGGGCTTTGTTTTCTTATCTTGTTTGAGATGTTTCTTTCTTGTACCCGCCTAGGGTATGCCCCTTGTACTTTTGTACATCTTATTTTTGGATATAAAACTGTAATTTTCCAAAAAAAAAAAAAAGTTTTAACACCTAGTGCCCTAAAATCAACTGGTTTGGGAGTCACTGGCCCAAAGCTCGCTACATGGATCGAAGTTGCTATGTTTTTGTATATATTTATCGGAAGTCTGGGTAATTAAGTCCGTAGGGGTGTCTTAACACCCGGTGGCCTAAAACCAACTGGTTTGGGAGCCACCGACTCAAAGCTCGCTACATAGACGGAAGATATTGTATATAAATAAAAAAAATAGAAAAAGAAAAAGAAAGAAAAAATCAGAAAATCAGAAAAATTACATACCTCTTTCGAGCTGAATTAGGTAGACAGAACTTTTGTTAGATACTCAGATTGGTTTGACCCATTAACTATTAAGAATTGAGACGACATCACCGAGTTAATCATTTAGAATCGAAGCTATTTATTTAAACTATTCACACACACACATTGAGTCTGATTTAGATAGGTTGTTCAAATAAAAGGATTTCAATAAAGATATGCATTTTGAAGGTTCCTTTAACTTTGATACTAAACATTCTCTGAGGACAACTTTTACTCTCTTTTCTCTTGTCTTTTTGCTTTTGTGTGCATTAGTTTTAACTAACTTTTTACTTTTGTAAAAATGTTTGTGAGTATCATTGCTGTAAGCCCTCACGAGACTACAACTCATCCACTAGGGACACCTATGGGTTTAAAGGCTTGTTGCATACGCTAAATGCAACTGTGATCCATACGAAAGTGGTTTAGTTAATTTTATTTTCATGTTATTTTATTTTATGTTTTGCTCGAGAACTAGCAAAATGCAAAATGTTAGGTTTGGGGGTGATGAGTGGTAATTACATCACTTATTCTCACTCATTTGACCTAATATTTTGTATAGTTTCTCGAGTTTTATGAACGTTTTGATGTGTTTTGTTGTTATTTTGCAGATAAATAAAGTTTGGAAAGCATTGGAGGCAAATTGGGGCATAAACGGACAAAAATGCGTCAACAGGGATATTTTCGTCTTTTGCGCGTCGCGACGCCCAGCCTACGCCGAAGTTGCTAACGTGCGCCACATGCCACATGTCGAAATCTGATTGGTCAAAAAATTGCTAACGTGCGCCGATCATGCTAACATGCGCCGTGCCACGTGTCAACATCACAACAGATCTGCTAACATGCGCCGGCCGCCACGTGTCACCATCTGATTGGACCAAACTGAAGCGCGTGCCACGTGTCGACTTGCCATTGGACCGAATTATTGACGAATCAGGTGCTACCACGTGTCGCATTCCTATTGGACCACATCTCCAACCAATCAGATGCTGCCACGTGTCGTTCATCCATTGGACCGCATCGCCATCCAACCAAAACGTGACACGTGTCACAATTATTGCCTCTACCGACACGCGTGGTCAACCCGCGTGGACTCGCTTGAACTGTTGCCAGCGTCGCGACGCTAGTGCAACGCTAGAGTCGCGACGCTGGCCCGAATTTTGCCTATAAATTGAAGCCTTCAGATTTCATTTTTCCTCGTGCTTTCCTTGGAGGATTTCCTCTTATTTTTATAGGAAGCATCTATTTTTGTACATATAAATAATATTTTTAATTTATGTATTTTAATTTTCAGTAATAGTAGTTCTCTTCTTCTACCTTTCTTTAATGTTTAGTATTTAATTTTCCGCTGGGGATAAGGTGAAGCTTTTATTATTTTAATTTAGATTAATCTCCCTTAAAAATAATATGGAAATTATAATTCAAAATATAAAAGATTACTGCCTTAATGGCTGGTTTTATTTATTTGACATAATGTGGCACCGCCTATATGGCTGGTCTTTAGGTGACAGATAATTACCGCCTATATGGCTGGTTTATGTTCAAATACTATTACCGCCTTTATGGCTGGTCGGACTTAATTTGACTTAATAAGGAATACCGCCTTTATGGCTGGTCGGTAATATCACGTTTAATTTCTGTATTATATTAAGGGAGATATCTAAATTATAAATAGTAAAAGTGGATCCCCAACCCCCAGCTTTTTAATTTTATTCTAGGGAAGTGATGACACACAATACACACACTTAATAATTGATTTTCTTTTTATGGGTAGTTCTTTAGTTTGTTTATTAAGTCTTAATCTTAATGCGTCTTGTTGCCTGATCACCAATAGGATTGATGGGGTAAATCTAAAATGAACTAGACATAGGGATTTTAGGTTTCAGCCTTAGACTTAATAACTCACGATCTTCCTTGAGGATAGATAACCCTTTAATAGATTTCCTTACAGGATAGGAATATACCTGTCGGGCGTGGGTAGCCATAATTGGAACTTGGTCTTAATGAATCCAGGTAATGTGGTTGACATAGGAATATAGTTCAATTGGGTTATACTGGGTATTTGCGTCTGACCATCGGAAGAGGCTTTTGCATATTTTCGTGTTCCAGGTTAGCAAACTGAATTAATACACATAAGTGAGGGAATCGATTCATCTTCTTAACAGTATTGTGTGGAGTCACGACCCTAGATCTTTTTGAGTCTTTTTTTATTTTCCTTAGTATTTTCTTTAGTTTATTTTATTTTTATTTTAATTAAGCAATTCCACATTCAACCAACCAAAGCAATCAATTCCCTTCTCCCTACAATTAGATACCTGTAAATAAATAGATTCAACAATTAATAACAACAGTAGGAATTAAGTCCTCGTGGGATCGATATTTTTATACTACTTGAACGATACGTGCGCTTGCGTTATACGTGTATGTTTACGCCGGTCATATACTCACTTACTAAATATATGTTTATGCTTATGTGTGCATGTACCTGTGTTCCTATTTTTGTATCCTTCTATATACATCCGATCATACATTTATTTCATTCCCTTACAATATGTTCTTTAAACCTTAGTCTCATTCCCTAGGGTGTAGTTTTCTACAGCCTCCAAACCCAAGTCTGATTTAATTATAATCATAAATATTACATCATTCATATATTCTATCTATTTATATGTATATTTACTAGTTTATACTTGGATATGTATCTCTGTACTTTCATATGCTCATATCTCTGCTTATAACTGCTTGTTCTTATCTACAAGTGTGTAGATACATTTGCTCCTTTCTTCTATGTTCATCATTATATAAGTAGGTTTCATGCATATAACTATTTTCAACTTTATTATATTACTACTTTCAAACAACGATAAATTTCATACGTATTCGAAGCGTGAGTTACTTACCTAGTTTGAGGTCACTCCTAACCTGGATCCGATCAAAACAATAATAACTCTAGGTCAGAACCGCTATTTGCGGAACTTTCAACTCATCTAAAACAACTGCGGGTTTCCCCGGAACACCCGAATCATCTCTGTTACTACAATCTAAGCTTCATTACTCTAATACATGCTTACATGCTTTTCTAAACTAGCTAGATGAGTCATATTCTCACTTTACGCGTTTGCGGCAAAACTTGCGGATAAGTTCCCGCAAACGCTACGGAAGGGTCTCGAACCCTCCGGACTAACCCAAAATTACCTAATTACCATCGCAATGTCATATTTACATCATAACTATATTTACGACCAACATCGCTTATTCGCGCGAGAAATTACGTTTTACCAGAAACTCACTAATTCTACCGGATCGATCAAATCTAATACGTTACTCCTCGGATTCTACCACATTTATCGTTTTAACACATTAAATCATATCCAATTCGATTCATGTCAATTCACTACACTACGAAACTACCGGAAACATCCGAATATAAATCGATACACTTTGAAATATCAAATTCTAAACGGAGAGTCGTACCGAAATTCCGAGGCCATATTCGGACTCCCACCGGCCATACGAACGCACTGGTGTCGACAGAATTCCGATCGGAGCTATTGTTCGTCATAAGTTTACTGTTCATCGCGGATTTCTTCCTCGTTTCACGTGCAATCGGTCGTTTTTCAGCGAAATCAACCCCATACACTCGTAGTACTCGTCGAGGGCTTCGATTTGGTAGGTGGCTCGGGCCATGAAACGAACCGACGAGCCGGGATCGACAAACCCATCACACGCCTCTAACTTCCCTCGCCATCGCCGTTTCCGGTGTTATCACGGCTGCCGCCTGCCGTCATCGTGTTCGCCGCTACTGGGTGATCGGTTCTGCACCGGTCGGCCTGTGGTGGCCAGAGTTGCCGCCGGTGTGCACTTCTTCTCCAATAGGCGTGAGGGTGAGGGAGATGAAGAAGGTTTTACCATTTTGCAATTTACCAAAACTATAAGGCTTTAAATACTGCCTGGAAAATATCATTTTAGTCCCCACGAAAATTACAAATCAGCCCCTATTCTAGAACCTTCAGGAATATCGTAATTTTGGAGCCCTTCTGATACGATTCTCGAAAAGTGTTCAACATGAAAGTTGTTCGTCTTGAAAAACAGAGTCCGATGGTCGAAAACTAGACTCGATCGGAGTTTGTTTGCAAATTCTGTGGCCAAAACTGTAAACTTTACGCGTTTTACGAAAATCGCGTAACCGGCTTTTGATCCCACACGTTTTCCAACGCGAAGAAAATTCATAATATAATATTCCAATTCATATAACATCACTTAAACTCTTATTTTTCCTCATCAACATGCTCCGAGACTAAAACATTTGTCCGGGAATCTTCCAGAACGGTCCCGAAAAACTGGGATGTTACACTATTCTAGAATAACTGTAACCATGAGTCAAGTCAGATAACATATCATAATATGTGAGCAGTGAATTAAAAGTTTAATTCTATCTGATATAGATTAAGGAAAACAAACAAGCGGCTATTTTCATAATAATACACACTGCCTAAGTTAAAGAATTTTTAAACTTAGCAGTGCCTCCCACTATTTTACGTAATACCGTAATCCCCAACGAAAAAACGAGAATTCAATAATTAAATCGAATTCCATAATGGGAAAAGGATCCCATGAATATATTTCGACTCACAGCAGAGGCACAGTCTCGCCTACCTATATTTACGGGTAGATAACTCATTGTCAATCACTCACTAGTGACTCATGGGTTTCCGGTCCTGGTCGTTTCTCATTGATTTCGGAAATTACTTACTAATTCGGGAAAGAAAGAAAAATTCCAAGCATCTCAAATTGAGCTAAACATTTGGGGTCGTTACACTAACCGAACCGTGCAGAACCAATTCCTTCCGATTCGGTTCTGATTCAGTTTCGATTCGGAATTGAAACCGTGGCCCGATCTACCGCTGACTCCAACTGAAATGGAGCAATCGGAGCAATCGACATAACTGATTCCGAAGACGACGAAGCTCTAACGACCGTGCATTTCCTGCTTCCAAAACCATTTCTAATATGCAATGGCTTTGGTATGAAACTGAAGAGTAATGATGCAGCGCATCAATTGATTCAACAGTACAAATTAAAAAATTAATAATATAAAACTGATTTATTTTTTTATCTCAATTATTATATAAATAAAACGATATCAAAATAAACAAATTAATGGTCCATCGCATTGCAAGCCTTAAGTGAGTTGCTCGCACCCAACCCATGAGACTAATCCGAATCAGAAAAGGGTTAATATTTGAATCTTTAATCTAAATTAATCCGGTTCAAGTCGTGAAACCCTCTCCAGTCACCTTGGATGGCAACAAGATCCGGACTCGGGA
>SKCR01018894.1:0-69182 GCA_019454045.1 Zanthoxylum bungeanum
GGATCAAAAGAGGTGATAGAGAAACCATCAAAGAGCAAGGAATACACAAAGCTTGGAGCTTCAAGTCTTCTTCCTCCTCTTGGCCGAATCCTCCACCACTTGGAGCTTCTACCATTTGATCTTCTACTTCATCACAAGGCATTGTAAGTATGATTCCGCCATACTTCATGTTTAAATATATATTCTTTATAGTATTTCACATGCTTAATCTTTGTTTGGGACCTATATAAGAAACCAACACCTAGCCCACTAGGAAACACGGTTTCCCGAGTACTCACAGAGGGTTAGAGGCTCGACGAAAAATAGTGGGAGGCAAGTATTGAATTACAAACATTCGTTCAATACTCGCTTAACACGCTCATTTATATTTACTCGTCATATTAATTAAAAGTATTAGTCGGACTAATATTTTATGTTGTTTTAAAAATATATATAGTTGGACTATATACAAACTCATTCAATATATAGTTTGATTTTGTAATTGGATTATAGTAATCAATATAATTGAATTAAATGATAGTTGATTTTGTAATGGGATTATAGTAATCAATATTAAAATTATAGTTGATTAAATAATTGGATTATTGTAATCATTATAATAAATAGTACCTTATTAAAATTGATTAATAGTGGACTATTAAATCAAGTAAAGAATTGAAAGGTTGAATATTTTAAAATATTAATCCTTGGATTAAATGTTTTAAATGATTTAATTTCAATTGGAATTAATAATAGGTTAATTTATTTATAAAATAACTTATTATGACTAAGCCCATTATTAAGCAAATAGTAGAGCATAAAGTCTTTGGAAGTTTATGTGATGATGACTTTAGTGCTTAATTAATATACTTATAAGAAATCTATCTTTAGATTTAAAATATTAAAATTGCAATTAATAATTCTTGGATAATTAATTGACTATTCTAGTGGAGAAAAGTCAAAGTTTGCAATTGGGCATGTAGCACAAGGTGCACATCGTTTCGATATTCCGAAACCCAAGGCTTTGCCAAAGGTTTATGAAATATTGAAAAGGATAATTGACATATCCCAAAGTGACTACCATTTGGATGGAAGACACGAAGGAATTAAAGAAAAGGGGCGAGGCTCTAACTTTAAAAATATTTGTCAAAGTTATGTTCACTACTAGTATTGAAATTGATTTTTAATACTTAGTGTGGTACATAATACATATATGTATTGACGTTCAGAATCCGCTGTGAGCTGGATACTGGCTTCAAGCCGAGATTTCTCTGCGAATCGGAAACGGGACGAAAGTCGCTGTTTCGACCGTAGATACCTAAGTTTAGGAACTACCCTTTGGGTATGTACTTAAATTAGGAAATGTTATAATGTAACTAGTTATCTAGAGACATTATCTCTATTCAGTGTTTAATCCATTGCGGATAAAACCTTTATATTCTAGAACACTAAAGTGTTTCAATATATAAAGATGATACTGAGATAAATACATTGGATGTAAATAACAAATTTATATTTTGAATATAAATAAAATCTCAAACATATAAAATGACAAATAAATAGCTCAAATTGATTTGATCAATAGAGACTTATTTGTGGCATTGTTGTCTGGGACACAATTAAACAAGACTCGTATATCCACACTTTTAGAGTGGATACTAGGACTGATTTGACTATTCAAATAAGGTCTACGAATCTAGTTTATTAGGTTAGGTAACCTAAAATACTATTTACTTGGTAATAGTAAAATGGCCACCGATCTGTTAGCCCTATTCATAGTGAAGTAAGTGGGCCCATATCTAGCTAGGCTAGATGTTAACATGAATATTTCGTGACCTTAACGGATGTGACATCACGTTGTGGTTATGTGTTTCTTTTGAAGAACACAGATCGGAAACTTTAGAGTTTCGACACGAAGTAGACAAACAGATCGGCTATAGTGTTATTCCGCCACGGTAATACCGTAATGGAAAATACTTAAGCAGTAAGTTTCATACCTAAATGAAAGAGTACGGTATTCTTTCATATGAGGACTCCTCCCGAGACACGTCAGTTAGACGGTGTGTCCGAACCAAAAACCGAATTTTTGTTGGACATGATAAGGTTTATCACGAGTCGCTCTGAGCTACTATTACCTTCTACAGGATATGTATTAACAGTGCAAAACTTATTTAGAATAAGGTTCCATATAAATCTGTTTGACAGATATCATATAGGATATGAACAGGGAAGAAACGAGGTTTCTCATTCCTGATAATTTGGGTATGCCAGGCATAGCGTTTGGATGATACCAAACTAAAGACCCAAATTGGATAAGTGCCAATATAAGTTATCCTAAGGGAAACCTTAAGTATAGTACTTATAAATCCCACATGAGAACAATGTAATTGTTGCTCACCATGCGGTTTTTCCTGAGAGGAATACCGATATGCAGTGGTCAGTGGGAGAATAGTGATACTCGATGAAAATCGGAGTAATACTGTTCAAGGCACGAAGTCCGTAATGGAACACAAATAGTTCATCTATGATGAAACTATACCATTAATCTTCAAATACACAAGAACTTCGTAGATCGGATAGAGTCAGAAAACAACCTAGGGCATGGGTTTCTGATCTCACCTCATAAAGATGTCAGTCTTATGGTGGTGTACCATCCGACTACGTTATGAGGAAGTGATACGAGGTATCGACTCCCTGTTATGGCAAAGTGCCATGGGTCCGAAATGGATTCCATGTATAACAACTATGTTTGGATACTAGTTGTTGAACCACAAGGCGTTGTGCCTATGGTACATTAAACGTCTTCAAGGAAGACCACATGGAAGGCAACATACCAACGTGCAAAGCTAAGCTTTTGACGGAAAGGTATCGTTATCAACATTATGTTAATAACGGTTCAACCTTTTACCTATTGCCATGGTAAATCCATTTTGAAGATGCTTGTTGATAATTGTATATTTCATTTATGAAATATGTCAGTTACAATCAAAATCGCTTCCTGAAAAGGAAACCTTTTGGAGGATGTTTACAACATCCTGACGATTTTGTATAACCGACAAACAAGGTTTGCGGGTTATTCGATCCATGTTTGGATTGAAGCAAGCATAAGGTTCTTGGAACTGTCGTTTTGAAATAATCATAATGATTTATGATTTGACTCAAAACGAAATAATTCTTGTGTATATAAGGAGGTTAGTGGGAGAGCGCACTGACAGTGAAATTCCCATAAAGCTATTGTTGAAAGCTTGGCTTTCAATAGAAATTCTCCGTAGAATTCTGAGAGATAACAACCTTTATTAGAGGAATAAAGATCTACTGGGATAGATTTGGAGTTGTTAACACTCTCTGGAAATTGTACATTTAAAATGTACTTGTATTGGTGTCTCATACGCTTCAAGCATATGGAGTCACAATCAGGTCAATCCAAGTGACAGTCACTGGATTGAAGTTAAGAACATCTGTTAGTATCTCAGAACTAAAGATGCTATCTTAACTATGGAGAATGAGAACTTGAAGTGACTGGGATCACTGCTGCAAGTTTCCAAACAGTTAAATACTACGGTACTATAAAGTTTGAAGGACGGGACAGTGAGCTGGAAATCTTCCAAGCAAGATAACTGTTGCCGAATAAACAACAAATGCGGATTATTGCTGCAGTTGAGGCAGCAATAGAAGTCTTTTGGGTCGAAAGTAAATCTAATTAGATTAGATATAGTTCTGTTAGCAGCTGAGCTAGGCGTCAGCACAGGCTAAGGAATTAAAGGTCTCATCGACGATCCAGATATATACTTCTATATCATCTGATTCGTTCGGATCATACATCGTGGCGATGTGATGATCGTATAAATCGCGTCAAACGATAAACAAACAAATCCGCTGACGAAAACCTTTCCTCAGCAATTTGAGCGAATCGTACATAGTTCAGGTGTAGGACACTTGAGTGACTCGCTATGTGCCAAGTGGGAGATTGTTGGACAAAATGACCCATAGCGTCACTATTTGCACAGATCATTGTGTTGTTGTAGCAAATTAACTATGTAACAAGGAAATTGCACTCTCGTCATTTGTGATTAGATCACCTAGATATATAAATGAAGAGAGGTCCCTATGATGAGTTCCTTCCTGGATTGATGATATGAGACAGTATCAATCCACGAAGGATTAATCATTAAATATCCCTAGCCGTAGTATTATCGAGACTGGACATCGATAATGCGGAATAGGCTAGTATTGCACTTGTGCGCGTTGTGAGGGCACAACGGCATAGTTCTCATATATATAAGTATTGGATACTTGTGCAAGTGTGATAGGAGGTCGTGTTTCACCGATGGTACGGGAAACAGCTTCGCTCTGGATAGACCCTTCGGAATCCCATTGGTATTATGACTAGGTGTCTATGGGAGGCCGAAATCAAGGTAGGTGTGTATAGTCTTAACCTGAGACTTACATCGCTAATACTTACGACATTGGTGGGTGGGGGATCTTAACTGGTTCTGTGTTCACCTCTTCTGGGTTTATCAGAGAGTCGTAGTGTATTGGATGTGATGTCAAGACGGAAGTGTCACTCCAGTCATAATAAGATGATGTCACGCAGGATACGGTATTAGTGCTCTTTAGTGATGCGCATCCAATCGTGATATTATGACCAGGTCATGAATATCCGATTATAGAGACTAGTTACCAGACATCCGATATGTGTTTCGGACGGGGCAGACACTTATCCAGCCCCAGCCCTAGCGTGATTATCCGATACTGGACCGATATGCACAATACAATTGTATACTACGCTTGATACAGATCTAGATATTCTTTGATGAATATGTCCGGAGAACTTGGGAAGACTTGGTGCTTTGCTAGGAGTCGACCTTGTCTCGTAAATCGGTAGAACGTAGTACTTGGTACGTACGTGATTCGGATACTCCGACGACCGTATTTACTGCCAGATTATCCGGGATCTCATGGGTCGCTTCCCGATAATCCACCGATGACGCACAACTTGCACTCTTGAATAATCTGGGATTATATAGAAGAGAGAAATTATCTAGGTTAATAACTAGGATATAACAGTAAGAAAGATATTTTTATCTGAATGTGCGTCAAGAGAGAGAACGATTAATTCAGAATTAATCGATGAATTAATATATTCGATATATTAACGAAATTAGATTTCGACGCGGAATTAAAATTAGATTTTAATTCGGGCAAACGAGTTAATTTAGAATTAATTCGTTAGCGACATAAATAATAATTTCGCCAGGCGCAATTATTTATTTAAATTCGATTGAATTAATGTCGCGACGTAAGCTCGTATTTCGGAAATATCGAACCCGAACGCGTGAGTGCACGTGGGACACTTTCATTTGGAAACGTGTGGGGCCCACATGACACATGTCATTCTAATGCATTGTATGTAGATAGTGACAATACACTCAATGTTATTGCATGTAGATAGTGTACAATGCACTCAATGTTATTGCATGGAAATTGAGTGTTTGACACTCTAAGCCATTGCATGTGTTGTGTCATAAATTTATTATTAATTTAATAAATTATGGCATAAATATAAATTGATTTTTGGTAAATCATTTTAAAAAAACATAACACAACTTCTTCTCTCTCAAATTTCTCTCCTCTCTCACGCCCATTTGAGCAAAGTGTTCACTGGTTTGGAACCAGTTTAGGCGTGAGCTAAAGGGAAGCAAGAGTGGTTTCTCATGGTGAGAATCAAGTGCTAGCACACTTACAAGTCTTGCGAAGGTGGTAGGGAGGTTCCCCCATGAGACGGGATCCATCCGACGAAGATTGGAGCTCCGTTTCTTCACTCAATTTTCTGTTTTTGTGGCAGTGGACTGCATGCAGTAGGCTTACATGGCAGTGCGTTTTTGGGCTTGAATCGTCTCCAAATCGACATAACCGATCAATGTGAGTATTCCGCTACCTCTGTTGGTGTGTTCACACATTATTTCATGTCTTGATTTGATCTTGGGACCTTATAGAAAACCAACACAATAACCCGCATTTGTTGTTTATTTGGTAACAGTATCTTGCTTGGAAGATTTCCAGCTCACTGTTCCGTTTTTCAAACTTTGTAGTACCGTTGTTACGACTTATTGTCATTTTTATCGGTTACGAAACTTGTAACGGTGAACCCAGTCACTTCAAGTTATCCTTCTCCAAAGTATAAGACAACATCCTTAGTTCTCTAAGAAACTTAAGGATGTCTTTAACATCAATCCAATGACTATCACTTGGATTGTGCCCGATTCTGAATCCATATGCTCAAAGCATATGAGACACCAGGTCGCGTAAATTTTTAAATGTACGAGTCCTCAGAGAGTATTAACAACTTTAAATATATCATAGTAGATCTTTATTCCTAGAATAAAGGTTGTTTCTCTGAATAATTCTACGGAGAATTTTCTCGAAAGCCAAGCTTTCACCGATGTATTATGGGAATATCATTTCCAAGAAATGATGTATTATCATTATTTAGGACATTCACAGTCAGTGCGCTCCCACTAACCTTCTTATATATACACAAGAATCATTTTCGTTTTGAATTAAATCATAGACCATTATGATTACATCAAAACGATAATTCCAAGAATTAAATGCTTGTTTCAATCCATACATGGATCGAATAACCTGCAAACCTTATTTGCTAGTTTTAGTACGACAAAACCATCAGGATGTTGTAAACATCCTCTAAAAGGTTCCGTTTAGGAAGGAAAGCAGTTTTGGCATTCAGTTTTCACGTTCCATGAATGAAACATACATCATTAGCAAGCATTATCCAAATGGATTTACCGTGGCAATAGGTAAAAGGTTTCATCGTAATCGACACAATGTTGATAACGATACCTTTTCGCTAAAAGCCTAGTTTTACACGTTGGTATGTTGCCTTCCATGTTTGTCTTCTTTGAAGACTTATATAGTACCAGTAGGCACAATGCCTTGTGGTACATCAACTAGTATCTAAACTTAGTTGGTATACATGGAATCTATTTCGGATTCATGGTACTTTGCCATAATATGGAGTCGAAACCTTGTATCACTTCCTCATACATAGTCAGTTCGTATTCCTCAATAAGATTGACGTCTTTATGAGGTGAGATCAGAAACTCATACCCCAGGTTATTTTCTAACTCTCTCCGACTTACGCGGTTCTTGTGTATTCGAAGATTATTGGTATAGTTTCATCCTTGATGTACTATTTGTGTTCCAATAAGGACTCGTTGCCTGAAATAGTATTACTCCAATTTTCATCGAGTTTTACTTTCCACATACTTACCACTGCATATAGGTATTCCTCTTAGGAAAACCGCATGGAGAGCAACAATTACATTGTTCTCTAGTGATTTGTATAAGTACTATACTTTAGTATCCCTAGGATAACATATAATTAGGCACTTATCCGATTTGGGTTGTAGTTCGGTATCATCCAAACATATGCTTAATATCCCAAATATTCAGGAATGAGAAACCTGGTTTCTTTCCTGTTCATATCTAATATGATATCTGTCAAACAAATTTTAAGGAACCTTATTCAAAATAAGTTTTGCACTATTTTCCACTTATCCGTTGAAGGAAATGGTAGCTCAGAGCGACTAATGATTAACCTTATCATGTCTAACAAAATCCGGTTTCGCTGTTCTGACACACTGTCTTATTGACGTGTTCCGGGAGGAGTCCTCACTGAAAGAATACTATACTCTTTCAAGTATATGAGAAACTTATTGCTTAAGTATTTTCATCATAGTCTAACCGTGATGGTTTAATACTTTAGTCGATCTGTTTGTCTACTTCGTGTCGAATTTTTTAAAAGTTTCTGATTTGTGTTTCAAAAGAAACACCTATAACCATAACGTGATGCCACATCCGTGTAGGTCACGAAATATTCATATCCACTTCTAGCTTAGCTAGACATGGGCCCACTTTCTTCACTATGAACTAGGGCTAACAGATCGGTGGCATTTTACACTTTTACCAAGTAAATGTGTTTTAGGCACTTTGCCCAATAAACTAGATTCGTAGACTTTATTTGATTGGAATCAAATATGTCCTAGTACCCACTCTTCAAAAGTGTGGATATACGAGTCTTATTTAATGTGTCACAGACAACAATGCCACATTTAAGTTTACTGATTAAATCAGTTTGAGCTATTTGTTTGTCATGTTATATGTTTGAGATTTATTTATATTCAAAATGTAAATACTGTTATTCACATCTAATGTGTTTATCTCAATATCATCTTTATATAATGAAACACTTTAGTGTTTTAGAATATAAAGGTATACCCGTAACGGGTTAAACCCTGATATAGAGATAATGTATCTAGTCAAACTAGTTACATTATAACAGTTTCCTAATTTAAGTACACACCAAAAAGGTTGTTCCTAAACTTAGGTATCTATGATTAAAACAGCGACAGTTGTCCTGTTTCTGATTCGCATATAAATCTCTACTGAAGTCAGTATCCTGCTTATAGCAGATTCTGCACATCAATACATATTTATGTACCACACTAAGTATTTAAAATCCAATTTTAATACTAGTAGTGAACATATTTATGACAAACATATATGAAGTCAGAGCCTTGCCCGTCTTCAATTCCTTCATGTCTGCTTTGTCCAAACGGTAGTCACGCTTCCGCGATTCCGTTTGCCAAAGTTTAGGCAGACATTTTGGGATATGTCATTTATCTTCCCAGAAGATTATAATATTTTGCCTTTGCCTTTTTCCAAATTCTAAAAGCCTTTGGCCAAGCCTTGGCCTTTTAGAATGTCAAAGTAAGGTGCGCCTTGCGCTTCTTTCCTTATTGCAAACTTTGACTTGTCTCATTGAGAACAATCATTAACTCTCCAAGAGTTTATATTGCAATTTAGTACTTCTAAGATCTATAAAGATCCTTCAATTTCATTATCATACTATAATGATCTAATCTTTATTTCTGATTAAGAAATTACGGAATCTATACGGCAAGCTTAATGGATTAAGTACTAAAGTTATCATCACATGAATCTTCCAAAGATCATGCTCTACTTATTTTGCTTACTTCGGGCTTAGGCCTAATATGTTATTTTATCAAATAAAATAACTTATTAGTTTTTCAGGACCATCCTGAAATTTATTCCCAATTTGAAATTTAAACCATTTAAATACATTTACCCATGGATTATGTTTTAAATGATAATCTTTCAATTTTATCTTGATTCTAATAGTCCAACTATTTAATCAACGATAATTTAATAGGTTAAAATCAATTATATTGATTATTATAATCCAATTATAAAATCAACTATAATTAATCAAATAAATTCAAGTATATTGATTACTATAATCTAATTATATAATCAACTATAAATGAATAGTTTGAATACAGTCCAACTATTTATTAAAACAACGATTAAATATTAGTCCAACTAATAATTATTTAATTTGACGAATAAATTTGTTATGAGCGCGTATGGCAAGTAATTAAACGAATATTGCAAATTTAATACTTGTCTCCCACTATTTTTCGGCGAGCCTCGAACACTCTGTCGAGTACTCAGGAAACCGTGTTTCCTAGTGGGCTATGATCCCGTTAAATAACACACAATCTTCACTTTGGCCAACAAATTGTATGATAATTAACTAGGTAGATCTCTAAGATCAATTGGATCCCATCCAATTCCTAGATCCAGTAGGGGGACATCCAAGTCCGAAACATATATCTTATATATGCCAATATATCCAATATATTGCCTAACATTTTTTCTCTAAATCAACTAAACCTTGGCTTTGGCACAACAAACTTAGTGATCCTAGTTAAGCGGAACCCATTGACCATGGAAAGCTTCGTAATCAATGTCGATAGACAAGAAGTGGTCTTGACTTTGGTCAACAAACCACAACTTGGACAAGACACCAATATGGAACAAAGCCTTCGTGATTCAAACACATCCTCGAAGGAAAAAGGTATTGACTTTGGCCAACAAACCAATGCCAGTCTTAGATCTTGAGTAAGAATCACTCAATGGATGTAAAAACGCTTAATATTTTGTGAGGGTTTTTCGCGTGCAAATTGGCAACCAATTTATTATCTTTGTTAAGGTCTCATCATCATACACCCTTAAACATGCATTCTAAGCACATAATAAGGCGCGTAAATAAATAAATAATAAAGATATGTGGATGGATACTTTACACATTGATCCTACATCAAATCTCTCTATTGCTCTCTCCCGCTAGCACAGTATTTACTTCTACCCGTTACACTACACTTCTAAAGAAACCTCATTTACATTGAGGGGAATAAGTGAGAAGAGAAATACAAAGAGTATGGAGGTAATAGGCTGGACAAGCAGGTCCAATTAATAAATTCTAAATTTATTACAATAATATCTAAAATTGCCCCACCCATCTAATATCCATCCGATATACATTATTCATGCATCGCAACCATGTATTCATACAAGCATGTTATCAATCAATCTAATACAATTAATTAATCTGATAATTAATGACCATCCAATGTTAAAACAACGATTTGATTTTGCGCGAGTCAAACTCGTGTTACGAATAAGTACTCAAAGTACAAATTCTTGAATTAAATTAAACTACAATATTAAATCCAATTTAATATGTATTTAATACTAATCCGCTATTTAATTCCAAAATAAATATTACCCTTTATTAATAAACCTTTTACGACTTAAATTCCAAATTTAATCGTTACGGGTCTCAAAGCCCGATTAACGTCCAACATTAATTTAATTAAAGTACAATGGGCTTTTAATTAATTTTTTAAGGCGTGGACTTTTGTTCAACTTGGGTCAAACCCAATAACCAAATCCCAATTAAGGAATAATCCCATAAGTCTAGAAATCAATTTAGGCCCATTAGGCCCAATTAAAATAATTAAGGTCCATTAGTCGCATTTGGACTTTATGGAAACGGTTTTGGGCCCAATTGGATCCAACCAATTTAACCTAAACCCATCTTGGTACAACCAAGCCCATTTAGCTCATTTACAACTTTTAAGCCTAAATCCAATTTAAGCCCATTTAATTAAACTACAAAAATTTGAAATTTCATATTTAATTAAACAAAGTGTATGACATAATTAATTACCTAATTCAATATTTCCAAAACATCAATTAGCCTAATTAATCATGCTCATTAACAACAATTAGTGTCCAACACAATTTATCAAAAAATCAAACCCATATATACATTCTATAGTCTCGGCAATTTGGGGATAATTATGTCCAATTCGAATTCAATCCAATTAAACATTAAATCAACATTTGCCAATCGTTTCAAGTCATACAATGAATAACGAAACAAAAAATACCAAGAATTAGGGCAATATAAGATTCGGCCAAGCCTCACCAAAAGGGGAAAAATGATCCAATCACAATTTCATGAAATTGATCCAATGAATCTTCAATTAAACTACATTTAAGCATACTCAATCATCCAATTTAATAAAATCATGCTCAAATACAATTTACCCAATTTTAACCCTAAATCAAGTTTCATGCTTTTTCAACGCTCTGATACCATTGTGGACTTTTGTTCAACTTGGGTCAAACCCATTAACCAAAGCCCAATCAAGGAATAACCCCATAAGCATAGAAATCAATTTAGACCCATTAGGCCCAATTAAAATAATTAAGGTCCAGTAGTCGCATTTGGACTTTATGGAAACGGTTTTGGGCCCAATTGGATCCAACTAATTTAGCCTAAACTCATCTTAGTACAACCAAGCCCATTTAGCTCATTTACAACTTTTAAGCCCAAATCCAATTTAAGCCCATTTAATTAAACTACAAAAATTCGAAATTTCATATTTAATTAAACAAAGTGTATGGCATAATTAAATACCCAATTCAATATTTTGAAAATATCAATTAGCCTAATTAATCATGCTCATTAACAACAATTAGTGTCCGTCAAAATTTATCAAAAAATCAAACCCATATATACATGCTATAGTCTCGGCAATTTATGGATAATTATGTCAAATTCGAATTCAATGCAATTAAATCCAATTAAACATTAAATCAACATTTCCCAATCGTTTCAAGTCATCCAATGAACAACGAAACAAAAAATACCAAGAATTAGGGCAATATAAGATTCGGCCAAGCCTCACCAAAAGGGGAAAAATGATCCAATCATAATTTCATGAAATTGATCCAATGAATCTTCAATTAAACTACATTTAAGCATACTCAATCATCCAATTTAATAAAATCATGCTCAAATACAATTTACCCAATTTTAACCCTAAATCAAGTTTCATGCTTTTTCAACGCTCTGATACCATTGTGGACTTTTGTTCAACTTGGGTCAAACCCATTAACCAAAGCCCAATCAAGGAATAACCCCATAAGCATAGAAATCAATTTAGACCCATTAGGCCCAATTAAAATAATTAAGGTCCAGTAGTCGCATTTGGACTTTATGGAAACGGTTTTGGGCCCAATTGGATCCAACTAATTTAGCCTAAACTCATCTTAGTACAACCAAGCCCATTTAGCTCATTTACAACTTTTAAGCCCAAATCCAATTTAAGCCCATTTAATTAAACTACAAAAATTCGAAATTTCATATTTAATTAAACAAAGTGTATGGCATAATTAAATACCCAATTCAATATTTTGAAAACATCAATTAGCCTAATTAATCATGCTCATTAACAACAATTAGTGTCCGTCAAAATTTATCAAAAAATCAAACCCATATATACATGCTATAGTCTCGGCAATTTATGGATAATTATGTCAAATTCGAATTCAATGCAATTAAATCCAATTAAACATTAAATCAACATTTCCCAATCGTTTCAAGTCATCCAATGAACAACGAAACAAAAAATACCAAGAATTAGGGCAATATAAGATTCGGCCAAGCCTCACCAAAAGGGGAAAAAATGATCCAATCATAATTTCATGAAATTGATCCAATCAATCTTCAATTAAACTACATTTAAGCATACTCAATCATCCAATTTAATAAAATAATGCTCAAATACAATTTACCCAATTTTAACCCTAAATCAAGTTTCATGTTTTTTCAACGCTCTAATACCATTGTTGGAAATTCTACGGTCCCAAGGATCGGATAACAAGCAAGAAACATGTGCGAATACAATCAAAGAAAGTTGCGGAATACTTACATCGAGCGGTTGAGTGATGCGGCGAAGATAAAAAAACTTTCTGCCCTCTCTAATAAGCTCTCGGCAGTTCACTGTCCTAGCTCCTCCATTTTCGGCTTTGTGTGGTTCCATCAAGCTCCAAGCTTTGGTTGACGATTCCAAGCTCATAAGTGGGTTTCCCTATCACCTTCGTAAGACTCCATTGTGTGCTAGCACTCTTGATTTTGCAACAAAATCAACACATTTGCTTCTCCATGACTCAAGGTTTTTAGCAAAACCAGTGAATAGAAAAATTGCCTCTAAGGCCGAGAGAGAAGAAGAGTACATGAGAGAGAGAGATAATTTGGTTAGATGGAAAATGTGTATCTAATACCAATTTTTTAATTTCCAAAAGTCAAACAATAAAAGCCATACCAACTTCCATCAATCAATGAATAGTGACTGGTGTCAATCACTCAAAGTGAAAGACATCTATCACTTTATTGACGAATGATGTGACGCTAGATACGACTAGCGATTTGACCCTTGATGTGACTTGCGTGACGCACTCGAATTTGAAATGTGAGTGCGCTCGCAAACACTCCCGGGCTCGGGTTCGCTAATTTCAAATTAACGAATTTTCTGTTGCGACGCAATTAAATGATTATGCCTAGTGAAATCACTATTCACGTCGCTAATGAATTAATTCTAAATTAACACATTCGACCGAATTAAAATCTAATTTCAATTCCGCGTCGAAATCCAATTTCCTATAATATATCGAATATATTATTTTATCGATTAATTCCAAATTAATCATTCTATCTCTTGTAATTAATATTTTATCCCAGATAAAATATCTCCGCAATTAATCCTAGATTAATTTTCTCTCTCATATAATTAATCCCAGATTAACTAAGTGCGAGTCATACGTCATCGGTGAATCTTCGGGAAGCGACCCATGAGATCCCCGGATATGTTGGCAATAAATTCGGTCGTCGGACTATCCGAACATGTAAGTACCTAGTACTATGTTTGTACCGATTTACAAGACAAGGTTGCCTTCTAGAAAAGCGCCATGCCTACCTAATTCTCCAAAAATATCCTTACATGAATAAGCGATCTATATCAGGCGTAGTATACGTAGTATTGTGTATTTCGATCCAGTATCGGATGATCCATGCAAGGCCTGGGGCTGGTACAGTGTCTGCCCCGTACGAAGCATATATCGGATCAGTAGCAACTAGTCTCTTTTTATCGGATATCATGACCAAGTCATATTATCCCGATGGTTGCAACCCTTAGAGAACCAGTTCTGTATCCCCCCCTGCGCGATCATCATCTCCATATGACTGGAGTGATACTTCCGTCTTGACATCACAACCCCAACACACTACGATTCTCAATATACCCAGTGTTGGACAAAATGACCCATAGCGTCACTATTTGCACAGATCATTGTGTTGTTGTAGCAAATTAACTATGTAACAAGGAAATTGCACTCTCGTCATTTGTGATTAGATCACCATAGATATATAAATGAAGAGAGGTCCTTATGATTAGTTCCTGGATTGAGATGATATGAGACAGTATCAGTCCACGAAGGATTAATCATTAAATATCCCTAGCCGTAGTATTATCGAGACTGGACATCGATAATGCGGAATAGGCTAGTATTGCACTTGTGCGCGTTGTGAGGGCACAACGGCATAGTTCCATATATATAAGTATTGGATACTTGTGCAAGTGCGATAGGAGGTCGTGTTCACCGATGGTACGGGAAACAGCTTCGCTCTGGATAGACCCTTCGGAATCCCATTGGTATTATGACTAGGTGTCTATGGGAGGCCGAAATCAAGGTAGGTGTGTATAGTCTTAACCTGAGACTTACATCGCTAATACTTACGACAATCGGTAAACTTTGGTTTTGGTGGTTGGGGGGATCTTAACTGGTTCTGTGTTCACCACTTCTGGGTTTATCAGAGAATCGTAGTGTATTGGATGTGATGTCGAGACGGAGTATCACTCCAGTCATAATGGAGATGATGTCACGCAGGATACGGTATTAGTGCTCTTTTAGTGATGCGCATCCAATCGGGATATTATGACCAGGTCATGATATCCGATTATAGAGACTAGTTACCAGACATCCGATATGTGTTTCGGACGGGGCAGACACTTATCCAGCCCCAGCCCTAGCACGTGACCATCCGATACTATGGGCCGATATGCACAATGCAATTGTATACTACGCTTGATACAGATCTAGATATTCTTTGATGAATATGTCCGGAGAACCTGGGAAGACTTGGTGCTTTGCTAGGAGTCGACCTTGTCTCGTAAATCGGTAGAACGTAGTACTTGGTACGTACGTGATTCGGATACTCCGACGACCGTATTTACTGCCAGATTATCCGGGGATCTCATGGGTCGCTTCCCGATATATCCACCGATGACGCACACTCGCACTCTTGAATAATCTGGGATTATAATAAGAAGAGAGAGAAAATAATCTTGGATTAATAACGGAGATATTATATCCGGGATAAAATATCGTCTAAAGAGAGAGAACGATTAATTTGGAATTAATCGATGAATTAATATATTCGATATATTAAATGAAATTAGATTTCGACGCGGAATTAAAATTAGATTTTAATTCGGGCAAACGAGTTAATTCAGAATTAATTCGTTAGCGACGTAAATAAAATTTCGCCAGGCGTAATTATTTATTTAAATTCGATTGAATTAACGTCGCGACGCAAGCTCGGTATTTCGGAATATATCGAACCCGAACGCGTGAGTGCACGTGGGCCCACTTTCATTGGGAAACGTGTGGGGCCCACATGACACATGTCAAGATATGCATTAACTTTGACACATGTCATATTATGCTTATTTGACACTCTAATGCATTGCATGGAGATTGTGTACAATGCACTCAATGGTATTGCATGGAAATGAAGTGTTTGACACTCTAAGCCTTTGCATGAATTTGTGTCATAAGTTTATTATTAATTTAATGAATTATGGCATAAATATAAATTGATTTTTGGTAAATCATTTTAAAAAACAAACCATTACACAACACAAAACTTCTTCTCTCTCAATTGCTCTCTTCTCTCACGCCAAGGGGCAAAACTCACTGTTTTTGGAAGCCAAAAACCGTGAGCAAGGGAAGCCAAGAGTTGGTTTTCATGGTGAAAACCGCAAGTGCTAGCACACTACGAGTCTTGCGAACGAAGGTGGTAGGGAGGTGTCCCCCATGAGACGGGATCCATCCGACGAAGATTGGAGCTCCGTTTCTTCACCCAATTTTCTGTTTTGCAGGGCAGTGGACTGCTGGCAGTGAGCTTACAAAGGCAGTGCGTTTTTTGGGCTTGATTCGTCTCCAAATCGACTCAACCGATCAATGTGAGTATTCCGCTACCCTCCGTTGATGTGTTCACACATAATTTCATGTCTTGTTTGACTTGGTGGGGGACCCTTATAGAAAACAACAATGGCATCATGAGCTAAAGTTGCAAGCATGAAATTTGTAGGTTTAAAATTTGGGTAAATGTGATTTTGAGCATGATTTGAATGAATTTGTTTGTTTGTGTATGCTTATAACATGTTTTAAATTCATTTTGGTTGGACTAATTTGATGTAAAATGGATTTGGAATTCTTTCCCCCAACTTGTCACCTTGGCCGAATGTATAGTGATTTGAATCATTGGAATTTTGTTGATTTTGATTCATTGGATGAGTTAAAATATGTAGGATGATGTTAATGTGAGGTCAATTGGATTGTACTTTGAATTGAACATAAACCCTAAATTCCATGTGTTGGCCGAATGGTATATGCCCTAATGTCTTGGTATATTTTGATTTATGAACCTTGGATGTGTATGAAATCATTCGGGAAGTTAATACGTTGTCGATTGTGTAATTAATCGGATTGAATTCAAATCGGACAAAATAACCTTCCTTGGCCGAGACTTAGCAAGCATGTTTATGGGTTTTTGATTTTTCCATTATGTGTGTTTGACATGTAATAATGAATTAAGCATGATTAATTGGACTAATTTTGGTGCTTCGGAAATATCGATTTAGGTCATTAATCATCGTAATGCACATTTTGGTAATTAAATTGTGAAAATTGGATTTTTGGATTTAATTAATTGGGCCTAATTTTGGAAATTAGAATTTAAGTTGTAATTGGGCCTATTGGGCTTGATTTATCAAGTTTGGTTTAGGCCAAGTGGATTGGATCCAATTGGGCCCAAAACCTAACCATAAAGCCCAATTGCGACTAATGAACCCTTTAAAGTTTAATTGGGCCTAATGGGCCGAAATTGATTTCTAAGGCATTTTGGGTGATTCCACTATTGGGCTTTGGTTGCCGAAGCCCATGCCTAAAGAAATTAATTGAAGCCCATTAGACTTAAATTAAATTGACGTTGGACGTTAATCGGACTTTGAGTCCCGACACGATTGAATTGGGAATTTAATCGTAAAAGGTTTTTAATATAAAGTGCAATATTCAATTTGGAATTGAATAGTGAATTAGTATTAAATACATGTTAAATTGGATTTAATTATGTAGTTTAATTTAATTCATGAATTCGTACTTTGAGTACTTATTCGCAAAAACGAGTTTGACTCGAACAAAATCAAATCGTTGTTTGAACATTGGATGATCACTTATTATCAGATTAATTAATTTGATTAGATTGATTGATAGCATGCTTGTATGTGTGAATACATGGTTGTGTTGAATGAATAACGTATATCGGATGGATATTAGTCGGGTGGGCAATTTAGAAAATTGTTGTAATAAATTTGATTTATTAAATTGGACCTGCGTGTCCAGCCTTATCACCTTCTTTCTCTTTGTATTCTCTTCTCACCTATTCCCCTCTATGTATATGAGGTTTCTTTAGAAGTGTAGGGTAACGGGTAGAAGTAGTACAAGTGCTAGCTTGAGTGAGAAAGAGAGAGATTTGATCTAGGATCAATGTGTAAAGTATCCATCCGTATATCGTTATTATTTTATTTCATACTCGCTTTATTTGTATTTAGAATGCATGTTTAAGGGTGATAATGATGATGAGACCTTAACAAAGATAATTAAATTGGTAGCCAATTTGCACGCGAAAAACCCTCGTTAAATATCAAGCGTTTATTTTCCTTCCATTGAGTGATTCTTACTCAAGATCCGAGATTGGCAGGGTTGTTGGCCAAAGTCAAGCCCTTGTCCGTCAAAGATGTGTTTTAATCACGAGGCTTTGTTCCATATTGGTGTCTTGTCCAAGTTGTGGTTTGTTGGCCAAAGTCAAGACCACTTCTTGTCCAACGACATTGATTACGAAGCTTCCATGTCAATGGGTCCGCGCTTGACTGGGATCATTAGGTTTGTTGTGCCAAAGCCAAGGCCTAGTGATTCAGAGGAAATGGTTAGGATATATAATTCGATATATGCATATATAAGATATATAGTGTTGGGACTTGGATGTCCACCTAACCGGATCTAGGAATTGGATGGATCCAATTGATCTGTGAGATCTACCTAGTTAAATACAACAAGCTTGTTGGCCAAAGTCAAGGTTGTATGTTATTTAATAGGATCCTAGCCCACTAGGAACGCGGTTTCCCCGATACTCCACAGAGGGTTAGAGGCTTGACGAAAAATAGTGGGAGGCAAGTATTGAATTTGCAACATTCGTTCAATTACTCGCTAAACACGCTCATTTATATTTTACTCGTCATATTAATCAAAAGTATTAGTCGGACTAATATTTTATGTTTGTTTTAAAAATATATATAGTTGGACTATATACAAAACTCATATTCAATATATAGTTGATTTTGTAATTGGATTATAGTAACAATATAATTGAATTAAATGATAGTTGATTTTATAATGGGATTATAGTAATCAATATTAAAATTATAGTTGATTAAATAATTGGATTATTGTAATCATTATAATAAATAGTACCTTAATAAATTGATTAAATAGTTGGACTATTGAAATCAAGATAGAATTGAAGGTTGAATATTTAAAATATATAATCCTTGATTAAATGTTTTAAATGATTTAATTTTCAATTGGGAATTAATAATAGGTTAATTTATTTGATAAAATAAACTTATTATGACTAAGCCCATTATTAAGCAAATAGTAGAGCATAAAGTCTTTGGAAGATTTATGTGATGACTTTTAGTGCTTAATTATATACTTATAATAAATCTATCTTTAGATTTAAAAGTATTAAAATTGCAATTAATAATTCTTGAAGAATGATTTGACTATTCTAGTGGAGAAAAGTCAAAGTTTGCAATTGGGCATGTAGCACAAGGTGCACATCGTTTCGATATTCCGAAACCCAAGGCTTGGCCAAAGGTTTGTGAAATATTGAAAAGGATAATTGTCATATCCCAAAGTGACTACCATTTGGATATGGAAGACACGAAGGAATTAAAGAAAGGGCGAGGCTCTAACTTTAAAAAAAAAAAATATTTGTCAAAGTTATGTTCACTACTAGTATAGAAATTGAATTTTAAATATTTAGTGTGGTACATAATACATATATGTATTGACGTTCAGAATCCGCTGTGAGCTGGATACTGGCTTCAAGCCGAGATTTCATTGCGGATTGGAAACGGGACAAAAGTCGCTGTTTCGACCGTAAATACCTAAGTTTGGGAACTACCCTTTGGGCAGGTACCTAAATTAGGAAATGTTATTATGTAACTAGTTTATCTAGAGACATTATCTCTATATCAGTGTTTAATCCATTGCGGATAAAACCTTTATATTCTAGAACACTAAAGTGTTTCAAATATAAAGATGATACTGAGATAAATACATGGGATGTAAATAATTAGATTTATATTTTGAATATACATAAAATCTCAAACATATCAAATGACAAATAATAGCTCTATTGATTTGATCAATGGAGACTTATTTGTGGCATTGTTGTCTGGGACACAATTAAACAAGACTCGTCGATATCCACACTTTTGAAGAGTGGGTACTAGGACTGATTTTAGATTCAAATAAGGTCTACGAATCTAGTTTATTAGGTTAAATACCTAAAATACTATTACATTTGGTAATAGTAAAAGAGGCCACCGATCTGTTAGCCCTATTCCTGGTGAAGTAAGTGGGCCCCATATCTAGCCAGGCTAGATGTGAACGTGAATATTTCGTGACCTTAACGATGATGCAGCATCGCGTTGTGGTTATGTGGTTCTTTTGAAGAACACAGATCGGAAACTTTAGAGTTTCGACACGAAGTAGACAAAACAGCTCGGCTATAGTGTTATTCCGCCCACTGTAATACCGTAATGGAAAATACTTAAGCAGTAAGGTTCATATCTACATGAAGAGTACAGTGTATTCTTTCATATGAGGACTCCTCGCGGACACGTCAGTTAGACGGTGTGTTCAACCTAAAAAACGAATTTTGTTGGACATGATAAAGTTTATCACGAGTCGCTCTGAGCCTACTATTTCCTTCAACAGGATATGTATTAACATGCAAAAACTTATTTGGAATAAGGTTCCATAGAAATCTGTTTGACAGATATCATATAGGATATGAAACAGAAAGAGAAACGGTGGTTTCTCATTCCTGATAATTTGGGTATGCCAGGCAATAACGTTGGGATGATACCAACTAAAAGACCCAAATTGGATAAGTGCAATATAAGGAGTGTTGGATCCTAAGGGGAAACCTTAAGTATAGTACTTATATATCTCACATGAGAACAATGTAATTGTTGCTCACCATGCGGTTTTCCTGAGAGGAATACCGATATGCAGTGGTCAGTGGGAGGAGGATAGTGGACTCGATGAAAATCGGAGTAACACTGTTCAAGGCACGAAGTCCCTTAATGGAACACAAATAGTTCATCTTGATGAAATATACCATTAATCTTCAAATACACAAGAAACTCGTAGATTGGATAGAGTCAGAAAAACAACCTAGGGTATGGGTGTTTCTGATCTAACCTCATAAAGATGTCAATCGTATGGATGTTACCATCCGACTACGTTATGAGGAAGTGATCGAGGTATCGACTCCCTATTTGGCAAAGTGCCATGAGTCCCGAAATGGATTCCATGTATAACAACTATGTTTGGATACTAGTTGTTGTACCATAAGGCATTGTGCCTATGGTACGTTAAACGTCTTCAAGGAAGACATACATGGAAGGCAACATACAAACGTGCAAAGCTAAGGTTTTGACGGAAAGGTATCGTTAGCAACATTATGTTAATAACGGTTCAACCTTTTACCTGTTGCCATGGTAAATCCATTTTGAAGATGCTTGTTGATAACTATATATTTCATTTATGAATATGTCAGTTACAAAAAGCAAAATCGCTTTCCTGAAAGGAAACCTTTTGGAGGATGTTTACAACATCCTGACGATTTGTATAACCGACAAACAAGGTTTGCGGGTTATTCGATCCATGTTTGGATTGAAGCAAGCATAAGGTTCTTGGAACTGTCGTTTTGAAATAATCATAATAAGTTATGATTGTGACTCAAAACGAAATAATTCTTGTGTATATAAGGAGGTTAGTGGAGAGCGCACTGACTGTGAAATTCCCATAAAACTATTGTTGAAAGCTTGGCTTTCAATAGAAATTCTCCGTAGAATTCTGGGAAGTAACAACCTTTTTAGAGGAATAAAGATCTACTGGGATAGATTTGGAGTTGTTAACACTCTCTGGGAAATTGTACATTTAAAATGTACTTGTATTGGTGTCTCATACGCTTCAAGTATATGGAGTCACAATCAGGTCAATCCAAGTGACAGTCACTGGATTGAAGTTAAGACATCTGTTAGTATCTCTGAGAACTAAAGATGCTATCTTTTACTATGGAGAAGAGAACTTGAAGTGACTAGGATCACTGCTGCAAGTTTCCAAACAGTTAAATACTGGCGGTACTATAAAGTTTTGAACAACGGGACAGTGAGCTGGAAATCTTCCAAGCAAGATAACTGTTGCCGAATAAACAACAAATGCGGATTATTGCTGCAGCTGAGGCAGCAATAGAAGTCTTTTGGGTCGAAATAAATCTAATTAGATTAGATATAGTTCTGTTAGCAGCTGAGCTAGGCGTCAGAACAGGGCTAAGGAATTAAAGGTCTCATCGACGATCCAGATATATCTTCTATATCATCTGATTCGTTCGGATCATACATCGTGGCGATGTGATGATCGTATAAATCGCGTCAAACGATAATCAAACAAATCCGCTGACGAAAACCTTTCCTCAGCAATTTGAGCGAACTGTACATAGTTCAGTGTAGGACACTTGAGTGACTCGCAATGTGCCAAGTGGGAGATTGTTGGACAAAATGACCCATAGCGTCACTATTTGCACAGATCATTGTGTTGTTGTAGCAAATTAACTATGTAACAAGGAAATTTGCACTCTCGTCATTTGTGTGATTAGATCACCATAGATATATAAATGAAGAGAGGTCCTTATGATTAGTTCCTGGATTGAGATGATATGAGACAGTATCAGTCCACGAAGGATTAATCATTAAATATCCCTAGCCGTAGTATTATCGAGACTGGACATCGATAATGCGGAATAGGCTAGTATTGCACTTGTGCGCGTTGTGAGGGCACAACGGCATAGTTCTCATATATAGTATTGGATACTTGTGCAAGTGCGATAGGAGGTCGTGTTTCACCGATGGTACGGGAAACAGCTTCGCTCTGGATAGACCCTTCGGAATCCCATTGTATTATGACTAGGTGTCTATGGGAGGCCGAAATCAAGTAGGTGTGTATAGTCTTAACCTGAGACTTACATCGCTAATACTTACGACAATCGGTAAACTTTGGTTTTGGTGGTTGGGGGATCTTAACTGGTTCTGTGTTCACCACTTCTGTCTGGGTTTATCAGAGAATCGTAGTGTATTGGATGTGATGTCGAGACGGAAGTATCACTCCAGTCATAATGGAGATGATGTCACGCAGGATACGGTATTAGTGCTCTTTTAGTGATGCGCATCCAATCGGGATATTATGACCAGGTCATGAATATCCGATTATAGAGACTAGTTACCAGACATCCGATATGTGTTTCGGACGGGGCAGACACTTATCCAGCCCCAGCCCTAGCACGTGACCATCCGATACTGGGCCGATATGCACAATGCAATTGTATACTACGCTTGATAAGCTAGATATTCTTTGATGAATATGTCCGGAGAACCTGGGAAGACTTGGTGCTTTGCTAGGAGTCGACCTTGTCTCGTAAATCGGTAGAACGTAGTACTTGGTACGTACGTGATTCGGATACTCCGACGACCGTATTTACTGCCAGATTATCCGGGGATCTCATGGTCGCTTCCCTCCCGATAATCCACCGATGACGCACAACTCGCACTCTTGAATAATCTGGGATTATAATAGAAGAGAGAGAAATTAATCTTGGATTAATAACGGAGATATTTATCCGGGGATAAAATATCGTCTAAAGAGAGAGAACGATTAATTTGGAATTAATCGATGAATTAATATATTCGATATATTAAATGAAATTAGATTTCGACGCGGAATTAAAATTAGATTTTAATTCGGGCAAACGAGTTAATTCAGAATTAATTCGTTAGCGACGTAAATAATAATTTCGCCAGGCGTAATTATTTATTTAAATTCGATTGAATTAACGTCGCGACGCAAGCTCGGTATTTCGGAAATATCGAACCCGAACGCGTGAGTGCACGTGGGCCCACTTTCATTGGGAAACGTGTGGGGCCCACATGACACATGTCAAGATATGCATTAACTTTGACACATGTCATATTATGCTTATTTGACACTCTAATGCATTGCATGGAGATTGTGTACAATGCACTCAATGGTATTGCATGGAATGAAGTGTTTGACACTCTAAGCCTTTGCATGAATTTGTGTCATAAGTTTATTATTAATTTAATGAATTATGGCATAAATATAAATTGATTTTTGGTAAATCATTTTAAAAACAAACCATTACACACACAAAACTTCTTCTTCTCAATGCTCTCTCTCCTCCTCACGCCCAAGGGGCAAAACTCCTGTTTTTTGGAAGCAAAAACCGTGAGCAAGGGAAGCAAGAGTTGGGTTTTCATGGTGAAAACCGCAAGTGCTAGCACACTACGAGTCTTGCGAAGGTGGTAGGGAGGTTCCCCCATGAGACGGGATCCATCCGACGAAGATTGGAGCTCCGTTTCTTCACCCAATTTTCTGTTTTGCAGGGCAGTGGACTGCTGCAGTGAGCTTACAAGGCAGTGCGTTTTGGGCTTGATTCGTCTCCAATCGACTCAACCGATCAATGTGAGTATTCCGCTACCTCCGTTGATGTGTTCACACATAATTTCATGTCTTGTTTGACCTTGGGACCTTATAGAAAACCAACACCCAGCAGAGTCGTACACAGAACTTGTTAAAGCCCTTGACGACCTAAAAGCAAAGTATATTGATTGTCGCAAGTATTAGCCGTGCAAGTCTCAGGTTAAGACCAAATACACCTACCATGATTTCAGACTTCCATAGACATATAGTCATACTACCAATGGAATTCCGAGGGGTCTTTCCAGAGCGAAGCTGTTTTCCGTACCATCGGTAAAACACAACCTCCTACTACACTTGCATGAGTATCATATAACCAAATATATGAGAACTATGCTGTTATGGCCCTCACAACGCGCACAAGTGTAATTCTAGTCTTTTACGCATTATTGATGTCCAATCTCGATAATACTCTGACTAGGGATATTTAATGATTAAACCTTCGTGGATTGATACTGTCTCATATTATCTCAATCCAGGTACTAATCATAAGGACGTCCTATCATTTATACATCTTGGTGATCTAATCACAAATGATAAGAGAGCAATCTCCTTTGTCAATAGTTAATTGTGTACAACAACAACATGATCTGTACAAATAGTGACGCTATGGGTCTAACTGTCCAACACTAACCGTGATGATTTTATACTTTAGCCGATCTGTTTTCTATTTTGTGTCGAAACTGTAAAAGTGTTCCGATTTGTGTTTCAAAAGAAACACATAACCATAACGCGAATGCACACATCCGTAAAGGTCACGAATTTCATATCCATTTCCTATTCCTAGCCTAGGTAGATATGGGCCCACTTACTTCACTATGAATGGGCTAACAGATCGGTGGCATTTGCACTTTTACCAAGTAAATGGGTGTTTTAGGCACTTTGCCTAATGAACTAGATTCGTAGACATTATTTGAATAGAATCAAATATGTCCTAAGATCCACTCTTCAAAATGTGGATATACGAGTCTTGTTTATTTTGTGTCCCAGACATCTATGCCACTTATAATTTTCAACTGATTAACTCAGTTTGAGCTATTTGTTTGTCATGTTATACGTTTGACATTATTTATATTAAAATATAAATATTGTTATTGACATCTAATGTGTTTATCTCAATATCATCTTTATAAAATAAAACATTTTAGTGTCTTAGAATATAAAGGTATACTAGTAACGGGTTAAACCCTGATATAGAGATAATGTATCTAGTTAAACTAGTTACATTGTAACAGTTTCCTAATTCGAGTACACACCATAAGGGTAGTTCAAAAACTTAGGTATCTACAGTTAAAACAGCAAATTTCATCCCGTTTTCAATTCGTAGATTAATCTCAATCTGAAGTCAGTATCCTACTCATAGCAGATTATGCACATCAGTACATATTTATGTACCACACTAAGTATCTAAAATCTAATTTTAATACTAGTAGTGAACATATTTATGACAAATATATTTGAAGTCATAGCCTTGCTCATTCTTCAATTCCTTCATGTCTGTCTTGTCCATACGGCAGTCACGCTTCCGTGTCCCCGTTTTCCATAATTTAGGCAGACATTTTGGGATATGTTCTTTATCTTTTCAGAAGATTGTGCCTTTTTCCACACCCTAGAAGCCTTTGGACAAGCCTTGGCCTTCTAGAATATCGAAGTAAGATACGCCTTACGCTACTTGGCTTATTGTAAACTTTGGCTTTGACTCATTGAGTATAGCCATTAACTCTCCAAGAGTTTACTATTGCAATTTAGTACTTCAAAGATCTAAAATTAGATCTATGAAGATCCTTCAATTTAATTATCATACTTTAAGGATCTAATCTTTAGTTCTGATCAAGAAATTAAGGAGTCCATTTGGCAAGTTTAATGGATTAAGTACTAAAGTTATCATCACATGAATATTCCAAATATCATGCTCTATTATTTTCTTAACTCCGGGCTTAGGCCTAATATGTTATTTTATCAAATAAAGTAACTTATTAGTTTCCATTTTGAAAATTAAAGTGGTTTAAATACATTTTCTCCCAGGATTATGTTTTAAACACCAATCTTTCAATTATCTTGATTCTAATAGTCCAACTATTTAATCAACGATTTTAGGTACTATTTATTATAATGATTACTATAGTCCAACTATATAATCAACTATAATTTGAATTAGTTAACTTCAATTATATTGATTACTATAATCCAATTATAAAATAAACTTAGTAATTGAAATAAGTTAATTCAAATATTTTGATTACTATAATCCAATTATATAATCAACTATAAATGAAATAGTTTGAATATAGTCCAACTGTTTTATTTAAAACAACATAAATATTAGTCCAACTAATAAATAATTTATTTGACGAAAAATTTGTAATGAGCGCGTATGGCAAGTAACTAAATGAATATTACAAATGTAATACTTGCCTCCCACTATTTTTCGGCGAGCCTCTAACCCTCTGTGAAGTAATCGGGAAACCTTATTTCCTAGTGGGCTAGGATCCCGTTAAAAAACACAATCTTGACTTTGGCCAACAAATTGTATGATAATTAACTAGGTAGATCTCTAAGATCAATTGGATCTCATCCAATTCCTAGATCTAGTAGGTGGACATCCAAGTCTGAAACATATATCCTATATATGCCAATATATCCTATATATGCCAATATATCCAATATATTGCCTAACCTTTTTCCTCTGAATCAACTAAGCCTTGGCTTTGGCACAACAAACTTAGTGATCTCAGTTAAGCGGAACCCATTTACCATGGAAAGCTTCGTAATCAATGTCGATGGACAAGAAGTGATCTTGACTTTGGCCAAGAAATCACAACTTGGACAAGACACTGATATGGAACAAAGCCTTCATGATTCAAACACATCCTCGACGGACAAAGGCCTTGACTTTGGCCAACAAACCAATGGCAGTCTTGGATCTTGAGTAAGAATCACTCAATGGAAGGAAAAACGCTTAATATTTTGTGAGGGTTTTTCGCGTGCAAATTGGAAACCAATTTATTATCTTTGTTAAGGTCTCATCATCATACACCCTTAACATGCATTCTAAACACATAATAAGGCGTGTATATAAATAATAATGATATGCGGATGGATACTTAACACATTGTTCCTAGAACAAATCTCTCCCTTTCCTCTCTCCCGCTAGCACAAGTATTACTTCTACACCGTTTACATAACACTTATAAAGAAACCTCATTTACATTGAGGGGAATAGGTGAGAAGGTAAATACACAGAGTCAAATAGGTAATAGGCTGGACACGCAGGTCCAATTAATAAATTCTAAATTTATTACAATAATTTCCAAAATTGCCCACCCATCTAATATCCATCCGATATACATTATTCATGCATCGCAACCATGTATTCACACAAGCATGTTATTAATCAATCTAATCCAATTAATTAATCTGATAATTAATGACCATCCAATGTTCAAACAACGATTTGATTTTGGGCGAGTCCAACTCGTTTTGCGAATCATACTCAAAGTACGAATTCTTGAATTAATTAAACTACACAACATTAAATCCAATTTAATATGTATTTAATACTATTCACTATTTAATTCCAAATTAAATATTACACTTTATTAACGAACCTTTACGACTTAAATTCCAAATTTAATCGTTACGGGTCTCAAGCCCGATTAACATCCAATGTTATTTAATTTAATGAAATTCCAATGGGCTTTCAATTAATTTCTTAAGGAATGGACTTTTGGTCAACTTGGGTCAAGCTCATTTAGGCCCATTAGGCCCAATTAAAGTTAAAGGTCCATTACTTATAATTGGAATTTATGGAAATGGTTTTGGGCCCAATTGGGTCCAACCAAGTTGCCTAAACCAATCTTGGTACAACCAAGCCCATTAAAGCCCAATTACAACTTTTCAAGCCCAAATCCATTTAAGCCCATTTAATTAAACTACAAAATTCCAAATTTCATATTTAATTAACAAAGTGTATTGCCATAATTAATCACCCAATTAACATTTCCAAAACATCAATTAGCCTAATTAATTATGCTTATTAACAACAATTAGTGTCCAACACAAATGATCAAAAATCAAACCCATTTTCATGCTATATATGTCTCGGCAATTTGGGCAATTTTATGTCCAATTCGAATTCAATCCAATTAAATCCAATTCAACTTTAAATCAACATTCCAATTGATTTCAAGTCATCCAATGAATCAAAAATCAAAAATTCCAAGACATTTAGGGCACATCATTCTCGGCCAAGCCTTAAAAATTGGGGAAAAATTGATCCAATCAAATTTCATGAAAGTGATCCAATAAAACTTCAATCAATTAAACATCATTTAAGCATACTCAATCAAGCATTTCATCAAATCATGCTCAAATTGATTTTACCCAATTTTAACCCTAAAAAGTTTCATGCTCAATTTGGCTCAAGATACCATTGTTGGAAAATCTACGGTCCTGAGGATCGATTAAAGCGATTAAACATACATGTGAATACATCAAAGAAGTTGTGGAATACTTACATCGATCGGTTGAGGCGATGCGGTGAAGAACAAAACTTTTTAAGCCCTTTAAAGATCATCCAAGGGTCACAACAGTCACTGTTTTTGTTCTCCAAAATTTCAGCCATGGTCCTTCATCAAGCTCCAAGCTTTGTTTGATGATTCCAAGCACACAAGTCGGTTTCCCTATCACCTTAGGATGTCTCCATTGTGTGCTTGCACTCTTGATTTTGCAACAAAATCATCACATTTCTTCTCATTGGCTCTTGGCAGTGGGCTGTGAAGGAAGAAGAAAAATAGCCCCTTTTGGGCGTGAGAGATGGAGGAAGAAAGAGAAGAGAGAATGTGTTGGTAGTTGGCAAAAAGTGTATCTAATACACTTATGAATTTCCAAAATTCATTTTCCTTATTTTTGCTTTCCAAAAGTTAAAGCATTAAAGCTTTGCCAACAACTACCATCAATCAATCAAATTGTCAAATCACTTGAAGTGACATGTGATTTGACGGTTGATGTGACTAATGATTTGACGCTTGATTTGACTTGCCGGCCGCACTTGAATTCGAAATGCGAGTGCGCTCGCAAACACTCATGGGCTCGGGTTCGATAATTCCAAATTAACGAATTTTCCGTTGCGACGTAATTAAATAATTATGCCTAGCAAAATCACTATTCACATCGCTAATGAATTAATTCTAAATTAACTCGTTCGCCCAAATTAAAATCTAATTTCAATTCCGCGATGAAATCCAATTTCGTATAACATATCGAATATATTATTTTATCGATTAATTCCAAATTAATCGTTTTCTCTCTTTAAATGATATTTTATCCCAGATAAAATATCTCTGTAATTAATCCCAGATTAATTTTCTCGCCCATTTAATTAATCATAGATTAATAAAGTGTGATTCATACGTCATCGGTGAATCTTGGGGAAGCGACGCATGAGATCCCCGGATATGTTGGCAGTAAATCCGGTCGTCGAACTATCCGAACACGTAAGTACCTAGTACTACGTTTGTATCGATTTACAAGACAAGGTTGGCTTCTAGCAAAGCGCCATGCCTACCCAATTATCCAGAAATATCCTTCCAAGAATATACGATCTATATAAGGCGTAGTATACGTAATATTACGTATTTCGATCCAGTATCGGATGTCACGTGCAAGGCCTGGGCTGGAAATGTGTCTGCCTTGTACGAAGCACATATCGGATCTCTGGTAACAAGTCTCTAAATCGGATAAACATGACCTAGTCATTTTATCCCGATGACTACAGTACGTAAGAGAACTAGTTCTGTATCCTACGTGACCATCATCTCCACTATGACTGAAGTGAATCTTCCGTATTGGCATCACACCCAACACACTACGATTCTCAATATACCCAACAGAGGCGTACACAGAACCTGTTAAAGCCATGGACGACCTAAAACTAAAGTATATTGATTGTCGCAAGTATTAGCGTGCAAAGTCTCAAGTTAAGACCAAATACACCTACCCTGATTTCGGACTTCCATAGACACATGGTCATACTACCAATGGAATTCTGAGGGGTCTATCGAGAGCGAAGCTATTTTTCGTACCATCGGTAAAACATAACCTCCTACTACACTTGCATGAGTATCCTATACCCAAATATATGAGAACTATGTCGTTATGCCCTCACAACGCGCACAAGTGTAATACTAGTCTATTCCGCATTATCGATGTCCAATCTCGATAATACTATGACTAGGGATATTTAATGATTAAACCTTTATGGATTGATACTGTCTCATATCATCTCAATCCATGAACTAATCATATGCACCTTTCATCATTTATACATCTTGGTGATCTAATCACAATGATTAAATAGCAATTTCTTTTGTCACATAGATAATTTGTACAACAACACCATGATCTATACAAATAGTGACGCTATGGGTCATAACTGTCCAACAGTCAGACTATCTGACATGTGCGTACCCCATACCACATTCTCACCTATTTACAAGACATGGTTGGCTTCTAGCAAAGCAACCGTGCCTACCAAATTCTCCTCTGAAATATTTAACGAGGAATATATAATATGTATCAGGCGTAGTATACTAAGTATTGCGTAATACAATCCAGTATCGGATGTCACATGATAGGCCTAGCGCTGGCTCTGTGTCTGCCCCATACGAAGCATATAATCGGATCCCGTTTAACTAGTCTCTGTAATCGGATAATCATGACCTAGTCATACTATCCCGATAGCTACAGTATTTAAGAGTACTAGTACCGTATCCCGTGTGACCATCATCTCCATATGACTGAAGTGATACTCCCATCTTGACATCACACCCAATACACTATAATTCTCAGTAACCCAGCAGAGGCATACACATAACCTGTTACAGTTTTGGACGACCAAAACCAAAGCAAACTGAATGTCACAAGTATTAGCGATGCAAGTTTCAAGTTAAAGATCACATACACTTACCCTGATACGGGTTCCCATAGATACATAGTCATAATACCAATGGGTCTCCGATGGGTCTATCGAGAGCGAAGCTATTCCCGGTCCATTGGCTAACAGAACCTCCTATTACACTTACATAAGTATCCAATACCTAGATATATGAGAACTATGACGTTAAGCTTTCATAACGCGCACAAGTGTAATACTAGTCTCTTCCGCATTATCGATGTCCAGTCTCGATAATACTACGACTAGGGATATTTAATGATTAAACCATTCATGGATTAATAATATCTTATATCTTATTAATCTGATTTAACCATATGGACTTTTATAATTTATATATTCAAGTAATCCAATTATAAAATGATAAAAGAGCAATTTCCTTTGTCATATAGTTAATTTGTACAAGAACACCATGACTTTTACAAATAGTGATGTTATGGGTCATAAATGTCCAACAATCTCCCACTTGGCTATAGCCAATCACTAAAGTGTCCAACACTTGAACTTTGTCTAGGTCGCTCAAACTTTTGTTGAGATACAGCTTTCGTCAGTAGATCTGCAAGGTTATCATCTGATGCGATCTTTTTATCTTGACATCGCCACGATGTATGATCTCACGAATCAGATGAAATCGTCGAATTGCATACTAGGATCATTGATGAGACCGTGGTTCCTTAGCTTGTGTTGTAGCACAGCTCAGCTGCTAACTGAACTACTCCTAATCCAATTAGGAATTTATAGATCCAAAATGTTTTTTTTGCTGCCTCAGTCGCATCAATGTATTATGCTTTTGTTGTTGAATCGGCAACAATATCTTACTTTGAATGATTTTTGTTGCTTTTGACAATTGGATGTGTTAAATAGCATGATATAAATATTGAATGTTGATTTAATTGGATTGAAATCAAATTGAATGATTTTTATTGTTATTGGCGTGAGTATATACATGTTGTTGGAAGATTGATTTTGCTTTAATTTGTATTGGACATAAATTAAAATGTTAAGCATGATTAATTAGATTAATTAGTGTTTTGGAAATACTAGATTAATTAATTAATTGTGTTAATTGCACTTTAATTGAATTAATATGTAATTTGGAATGTTGTATTAATTTTATTTGTTGTAATTGGGCTTGGTTGGGCCAAGTTTTGTTTATGACAATTGGGTTGGATCCAATTGGGCCTAAACCATTTCCATAAAGTCCAAAATATGACAATTGGGCCTTTAATAATTTAATTGGGCCTAATGGGTGTAGGCACTGGATTTTTGCATATAAGTCTGGATGATGAGTCTCACATGGAGACACTACCTCTTTAGGTTGTGGAAGTCACGGGAAACGGACGTCGGAAGGGAAGAGTCAGAAATTGACACCTTGTAGGATTTAATTCGTTTGCTTAGCTTCGCGTTTGCTCGTTAAGCCTCTGTTTTAAACTTTTCCTTAGTCCAAAACCCCCGCAAGTCACACACCAAGCCCATACATCACCAAACCACACATCAAGCCCACCAAAACAAACCAAACTCACGCCCAAATAGACCAAACCCCACGCCCAAAGCTTCCTAAAATAACAAACTCACACATTAAACACATGTTGAAATCAAACCAAATCACCTTCCCAAATAAAAAAATTCAAATCAAATCTCATCAATACATTCATAATTAAATTAAATCACATTCCAAAACTAAATAAAATCAAATAAAATAAAATTAATTTACCTTCCTAAAATGAAGAGATCATTTTCTAATGATAAACAAATTAAATATCCCTCATAATGACACAATATTCTTTCCCTATTCAGATAAGGTAAACCCCAACATTTGCCTATAAAAAGAGGCATAAACCAAACCCTTAGGACCCCCTTAGAGCTATTCGACGCCCAACAAAGAAGAAATAAACCCTAAGGCTCTAAGCTAAAACAGCCTCTCTCTCGGCAAACAGCATGCCACTCTATGTCAAGACGGAAGTATCACTCCAAGTATATTAGAAACTTATTACTTAAGTATATTTATCATGGTCTAACCGTGACAGTTAATACTTTAGCCAATTTGTATGTCTATTTCGTGTCGAAACTATAAAATTTTCCAATTTGTGTTTCAAAAGAAACAAATAACCACAACGCGATGCCACATCCTTAAAGGTCACGAAATATTCATTTCCACCTCTAGCCTAGCTAGACATGGGCCCACTTGCTTCACTATGAATTAGGGCTAACAGATCGGTGGCATTTACACTTTTACCAAGTAAATAGTGTTATAGTCACTTTGCCCAATAACTAGATTCGTAGAATTTATTTGAATGAAATCAAATTAGTCATAGTACCCACTCTTCAAAAGTGCGGATATACGAGTTTTGTTTGATTGTGTCCCAGACAACAATACCACAGAAGTTTCTTCTGATCAAATCAGTTTGAACTATTTGTTTGTCATGTTATATGTTTGAGATTTATTTTATTCAAAATATAAATTATGTCATTCACATCTAATGTGTTTATCTCAATATCAACTTTATAAAATAAAACACTTTAGTGTTTTAGGATATAAAGGTACATCCGCAACGGATTATACACTGATACAGAGATAATTTTTTCTAGTCAAACTAGTTACATTATAACAGTTTCCAAACTTAGGTACACACCCGAAGGGTAGTTCCTAAACTTAGGTATCTACGGTTAAAACAGCGACTTTCGTTCCCGTTTCCGATTCACAGATTAAATCTCAACGAAGTCAGTATCCTGCTCATAGAAGATTATGCACATCAGTACATATTTATGTACCACTCTGAGTATCTAAAATCCAATTTTAATACTAGTAGTGAACATATTTATGACAAAATATTTTGAAGTCAGAGCCTATCTCGTCTCAATTCCTTCATGTCTGCTTTATTATCCAAACGGCAGTCACGCTCCGTGATCCCGTTTGCCATATTTTAGCAGACATTTTTGTTTGGATATTCTTTTTCTTCCCCAGAAGAATTATAATGAAGTTTCCTTTGCCCTTTTCCACACCCCAGAAGCGTTCGGCCTAGCCTTGGTCTGTCTTCCGGAAGTTCGAAGTAAATGCCCTTGCTGATGAGTGGTATTTCTATCACTATTTCCCACTCATTTAACTTAATATTTTGTATAGTTTCTTTTTCTTGAGTTTGTGAATATTTTGATGTGTTTTGTGTTATTTTGCAGATAAATAAAGTTTCAGGACATTCTGGAAGTAATTTGGGGCAAAATGGACAAAATTGGACAAAAAGGGCAAAATCGTCATTTCACGCGCGTCGCGCCGCCCAGACCTTCAGCGTCGCGACGCCCAGTGTGCGCCGAATCTGCTAAAATGCGCCGGGTCCACAAAATCAGAATCTGAGAAAAGTTGACTTTGCTAACGTGCGCCGTGCCACGTGTCACCATCACAACGGAGATGCTAAAATGCGCCGTGCCACGTGTCGAATTCTCATTGCTCGGACGGCCACCGCCCCACGTGTCATCTTACGTGTCGCCACATCATCGTCCACATCAGCAGCCACGTCAGCAAGTCAACCGAGTCAACATGCCACGTCAGCATCAGCCAATCACAGCGCGACACGTGTCAACATCTCATTCGTCTGACGGCCACCGCCCCACGTGTCGCCACGTCGCCTTCCACATCATCAGAGTGACGCAAGCAATGACGTCATGAACAGTTGACACGTCATCGTGACGCAAGCAATGACGTCATGAACAGTGCCACGTCATCGGATAAGATTCTGAGCCGACCAACCAGTGCGTGACACGTGTCCTACTGTACCCAGCGTCGCGACGCTAGTGCAATTTGGGCGTCGCGACGCTGGAGGCTTATCCGAGCCTATAAATAGAATCGAAATTTCAGTTTTCAGTACACCTTTCTCTCTCTTTTTTTAGTTCTAAATTGAGAGCTTCTCTCTCTAGAATATTTTAGTTTAAGTTTTGTAAATATTTTTAATTACTTTTAATAGTAATAGTAATTTTACTTTCTTACTTTTTACAGTTTTTACTATTTACAGTTTTTATTTTTACTTTTTTACTATGTGTAGGTAACTTTTCACCGCTAAGGTAAAAAGGTAATTCTTTTACTATTGCTATTTAGATTAATCTCCCTAAAAATAATATATTTACTATTTAAACCTGACTTAAAAAGGATACCGCCAGATTGGTCGGTTGGTATAAAATTCTTATTCCGCCTTTATGGCTGGTTTATTTTGTTCCGCCTTTATGGCTGGTTATTTTGGTTCCGCCTTTATGGCTGGTTATTATAATTCAAGTTTATATAATTTTTAATGGGAGATATCTAAATAGTAAATAGTAAAAGTAATTCCTTTTTCCTTAGCATTTTATTTTATTTTATTTTATTTTATTTTTCAACTTTTTATTTTTGTCTTTTTATTTTATGTCTTTTAATTTTATGTCTTTACTAGTCCTAGTTATGTGTTAGTTATCTAGGGTTGTGATGATTTCTAATATCACCGTATTAAAAAAGGGTTAGATTATAGTTGGGGTAATTAAAAGAGTTATTTGTTGAGTCATAATCTTAATGCTTTTTATTAACCGATCACTAATAAAATTGATTAGGTAAACTTAAAATGAACTAGACATAGGATTTTAAGTTTAAGACCTTAGTCTCAACAACCCACGATCTTCCTTAAGGATAGATAACCCTTTAATAGATTTCCTTACAGGATAGGAATATACCTGTCGGGCGGGGGTAGTCATAATTGGAACTCAATCTTAATGAATCTAGGTAATTTAATTGACATAGACATATGGTTCAATTGGATTATACTAGGTATTTGTAAATGATCATTCGGAAGAGGCTTTTACATAATTTAGTGTTCCAGATTAATAATTCAATAATTTACCCAACCATGGTTTAACTACTTCATCTTTTAAATGATATTAGAATAATTCACAACCCTAGATTTTTGTGTCTTTTGTATTTTCCTTAGTATTTTCTTTTATCTTTTTATTTATTTTATTTAGCAACGCCACAATCAACCATCAATCAAACAATCTCTCTCATCCTCATTTAATTAGATATTTGTAATTAAATAGATTCAACAATTAATAACAACAGTAGGAATTAAGTCCTCGTGGGATCGATATTTTTATACTACTTGAACGATACGTGCGCTTGCGTTATACGTGTGTGTTTACGCCGGTCAAGTTTTTGGCGCCGTTGCCGGGGACTTATTTTTCTTGAGTTGTTAATTTTGAAACTATCAAATTTACTTATATCTAATTTTCTTTCTTTTATTTTGTAATTTTTATTTCTTTTGTTTTCAGGTGATTAAAAATGGAACACTACTGGGAGATTGAGAAATCACGAGCCTTACAAGAAGATACACCCCAAATCTGGGAGAACAGTCCAGTTTTCTGAGGCCTGTTGTTCAGCCCAACGAATATCACTGGATGCCAGAATCAAGCAATACCACATTTGCTCAACAGAATGAAATGGGGAGATGTGTAATTTGTGATGGTAACCACCCGAGCGATCAATGTATTTACCTTTCAGAGTGGCAGAATTTTTGGACTCAACCAAGGTACGAAGAATCATCACATTTTCCATCTTATCCACCATCTTCCTTTGATTCTTATCAAGAACCAGAACCATCCGAGGAAGATCAATTGATTCACATGTTCAAAGAACAAAAAGCTCGATTTGATGCACAAATTCAGAGTAACTCAGAATCCATACAGAAAATGACAGATCAGATCAGACAATTAACAGAAAACCAGAACATCATACCTCAAGAACCAGTTTCAGATGACACTGATGAAGCCTTCGAGAACACAGAAATTCACAATGACACTTTAACAGAGGAGGAGGCTGAGCAGTATCAACAACCAGAGGTATCAGTTCAGGAACCCGAACCGGCAAAGTCTCGATTTGATTTTTATTATTCAGATTCTGACGAGGATGAAGCTGAGCTGTTTGTACCAACTGCATCAAAAATTGGGGATGGAATTCTGTATCCTCAAAATGAAGATCTTGGAGATTCCATTGCACAAATGTTTGATGAAGATCTACCTGAGCCAATCATTTCAACCAGATCAGAGGATGAAGACCTAAAATCTGACATTTCTTTTCATCCTCAGGTTAACAATTTTGAAACATGTATTTCACAGATGACAGATGAAGAGTTGAATGCAGAAATTTTCAAATACATCTGTGAAGAAAAGATGGAGCAAGAAACAGAGCAAATGGAGGAGCAAATGTCTGACCTTAATAAAGATCCAGAGCATTCAGGAGAAAAATCGCTGTTTTGGGGAGTACAAACCAAAGAAATCAACCAGAAGCTTGACAGAATGGAACTTCCATTCCAAGTCAAGCACCATACAGACCTCCTGATTTTCTTTCTTTCTTTTCAGGAACCAATGGAGCAACAAAGATCAAAAAGGTGGCACGATTACTGAATAAGACAAAACTCTTTTTGCCACTTTACCGTTGGAAGAGACCCTTCAAAAGCAACGCTCATGGGATTGTCTTTATCGGACATCCAAAACGACGCTGAAACCTCCTTAACAGATAGATTTCAGTCACGTCTGGCTGAAGACGAAAAATTTAGCGCTGGCAGGGAGGCAACCCATGCAATTTGTTGTAATTTCTGTTTTCATATTTTGTGTATTTTGTGTGAACTTTTTAATATTGTGTGTTATTTTTGTAGGAAAAACACGAACGGAGCATTTTAAGACAGAAGGAATGGTGTTTGACAATCGTAAGAAGAGAGTTATTCATTTGTGATGGCTGAGTAAAGAATGATTTCTTGAGACGCATCCTAATGGATTTATATACCAAACAAGTGGCGTATTGCATACACAATTCCGTTGTCTTAATTATTGGTTTGATTCGCTTTTCTGTTGTAATTATCTTTATTTTCGTAGACAGGATCCAGACTTTTTGACCTTTCACGATTTCTTTTGTTGTTTAGCTAACAAGCTTCCTCTGGAAGATACTTGTGCTATTATTACTCACCCCTTTTCAGGTACTATAAATTCAGCCCGTCATTGCACTTTTGAAGGCATCCAGAGTTAAGAAAGAAATACATAAAAAAAAGGAAGCCACTTCAAGAAGACGAGTTGAGAACATCTGTGTGTTTTGCGGTAGTACTGTTGGTACTAAACCACAATACATAGAGGCAGCACAGGAATTGGGTCGAGTCTTAGCAGCAAGGAATATGCATTTAATATATGGCGGAGGAAATCTTGGACTAATGGGGATCGTTTCAAAGGCCGTACAGGAAGGAGGCAGTCATGTTTTGGGAATCGTCCCAAAACCCTTGGCAGAGGCGAATCTTATTGGATCATCAAACGGAGAGGAACTGATCGTGCCAGGTATGTCTGAACGACTGGTAGAAATGATTAACCGTTCTGATGCTTTTATTGCTTTGCCAGGTGGCTTAGGAACATTGGAGGAAATTTTTATAGTACTATCTTGGGCGAACCTGAACATACACCAGAAACCGCTTGGATTGCTTAACGTTGATGGATTTTATGATTTTCTTTGTGTGTTTCTTGATGATGCTCGGAGAAATGGGTTCGTGTCAAAACCTATGAAAGAACTCTCTTTCACTGCCAGAACTGCACCGGATCTAATTGATCAACTCGTAGCCTTTGAACCACAAGTTGACCCTATCATTTCAAAGATAAAATGGTCCGAGGACGATCGTGGTAAGAAGCGTCGAATAAATCTGGATCTTAACCTTTAATTTCCTGTAGAATTTCAACTAATCAGGTACGATTTTCTAAACTCTTCTTCTACTTTTTAAGACATTGGGGACAATGTCTCATTTAGGTTTGGGGGTGAGGTATAGTTAATAGTACTTGTTTGTATGTGTGTTTTTATTTTAGTCTAAAATTTTTCGAAAAATACAAAAAAATTAAAAAATTATAAAAACAAGGGCATATTTAAAGCTAGGTATGGTTTGGTGTCTTCCTTCACTCACCACTACCTTTTATAAGGAAAAGCTGTGGAGGCACCTAGATAATCATTCACTTGTAGCGTGTTGTGACAGACTAGTTTGGAGGACTCGTTGTTTATTCCTGACAACAAGCGATAAGAGCCTAAGGGGCTAGGGTACTTAAGTGAGCCTCGCTCCACCTTCCCTCTGGGGAATCTACAACGGGAAGTCCATTCGACAGTTAGTCACACACACCATAAACTGAGCCTTTGATTAAACTTTAAAAAAAAAAAAAATGTAAATTATATTATATGACTAGTAGAAATGTTTTGTTGTTATGTTGACTAAAAAGATGAAATTGGTAAGAAATAGCTGTGTAAGGAATTCTCACTCCTGAGACGTATTTCAAACCTAATTCAAAACAAGTTAATTTTTGTTTATTCACTTTTGAATTATTAAATTTGTAAATTCTCCATAAAACTGACTAAAATGAATCTTCATATACTTAGTTAGCAGATATTATCAACATACATGGTAACATACGGCATAGCTAAAATTGAAAAGTTTGTAATATCCAGTACTCTAGTTCATTTGGAGGAAACATCTAAAAATAGTGATGGAATAAAAAAAAAAAAAAAAAAACATCTGAGATGAGAAAAAAAAAAAAAAAAAAAAAAAAAGAGTTATTAAGTCTGTAAGGGTATTTTAATACCTAGTGCCCTAAAACCAACTGGTTTGGGAGTCATTGGCCCAAAGCTCGTTACATGGATCAAAAAGATGATAGAAAAATAAATATATATATGTATATATCTGAAGTCTGAGTAATTAAGTCCTTAGGGGTGTCTTAACACCTGATGCCCTAAAGCCAACTGGTTTGGGAGTCACCGACCCAAAGCTCGCTACATAGATGGAAGATATTGTATATAAATAAAAAATAGAGAAAAAATCAAAGAAAAAATCAGAAAAATCAGAAAAATTATTCCATTGCTACAAAAAGGTGTGAAATCTGATAGAACTTTAGGACAAAAATATTACTCTCTTATCAACTGCACTTATAACTGTTGTGGGCAAAAATGAGTTGTTTAATATTTTGTTGGCTGTGTATATGAAGAATGGTAAAAATAATCGGAGAATTTACTTATTTAGTAATTTAGAATGAAACAAAACATCTAGTAACTTGGATTAGAAATTTCACCTGATTAGTCACTAACATCTTTATTCTCTTTTCGCTTGTTTTTTTGCTTTTGTGTGCATTAGTTTCACTACCTTTTTACTTTTATAAAATGTTTGTGGGTATCATTGCTGTAAACCTCACGAGACTACAACTCGTCCACTAGGGACACCTAGGGTTTTAAAGGCTTGTTGCATACGCTAAATGCAACCGTGATCCCTACGAAAGTGGCTTAGTTAAATTTTTATGTATTTTTGCTCGAGGACTAGCAAAATGTTAGGTTTGGGGGTGTGATGAGTGGTATTTCTATCACTATTTCCCACTCATTTAACTTAATATTTTGTATAGTTTCTTGAGTTTTTGTGAACGTTTTGATGTGTTTTGTGTTATTTTGCAGATAAATAAAGTTTCAGGACATTCTGGAAGTAATTTGGGGCAAAATGGACAAAATTGGACAAAAAGGGCAAAATCGTCATTTCATCATCAGCGTCGCGCCGCCCAGACCTTCAGCGTCGCGACGCCCAGGTGTGCGCCGAATCTGCTAACATGCGCCGGGTCCACAAAATCAGAATCTGAGAAAAGTTGACTTTGCTAACGTGCGCCGTGCCACGTGTCACCATCACAACGGAGATGCTAAAATGCGCCGTGCCACGTGTCGAAATCTCATTGCTTGGACGGCCACCGCCCCACGTGTCATCCTACGTGTCGCCACATCATCATGCCACATCAGCAGCCACGTCAGCAAGTCAACCGAGTCAACATGCCACGTCAGCATCAGCCAATCACAGCGCGACACGTGTCAACCTCTCATTCGTCTGACGGCCACCGCCCCACGTGTCGCCACGTCGCCTTCCACATCATCAAGTGACGCAAGCAATGACGTCATGAACAGTTGACACGTCATCGTGACGTAAGCAATGACGTCATGAACAGTGCCACGTCATCGGATAAGATTCTGAGCCGACCAACCAGTGCGTGACACGTGTCCTACTGTACCCAGCGTCGCGACGCTAGTGCAATTTGGGCGGCGCGACGCTGGAGGCTTATCCGAGCCTATAAATAGAACTCGAATTTCATATTTCAGTACACCTTTCTCTCTCTTTTTTTAGTTCTAAATTGAGAGCTTCTCTCTCTAGAATATTTTAGTTTAAGTTTTGTAAATATTTTTAATTACTTTTTAATAGTAATAGTAATTTTACTTTCTTACTTTTTACAGTTTTTACTATTTACAGTTTTTACTTTTTACTTTTTTACTATGTGTAGGTAACTTTTCACCGCTAAGGTAAAAAGGTAATTCTTTTACTATTGCTATTTAATTAATCTCCCTAAAAATAATATTTAACTATTTAAACCTGACTTAAAAAGGATACCGCCAGATTGGTCGGTTGGTAATAAAATCTTATTCCGCCTTTATGGCTGGTTATTTTGGTTCCGCCTTTATGGCTGGTTATTTTGGTTCCGCCTTTATGGCTGGTTAATTAAATATCAAGTTTATATATTATTTTAATGGGAGATATCTAAATAGTAAATAGTAAAAGTAATTCCTTTTCCTTAGCCTTTTATTTTATTTTATTTTATTTTATTTTTCAACTTTTATTTTATGTCTTTTTATTTTATGTCTTTTAATTTTATGTCTTTACTAGTCCTAATTATGTGTTAGTTATCTAGGGTTGTGATGATTTCTAATATCACCGTATTAAAAAAGGGTTAGATTATAGTTGGGGTAATTAAAAGAGTTATTTGTTGAGTCATAATCTTAATGCTTTTTATTAACCGATCACTAATAAAATTGATTAGGTAAACTTAAAATGAACTAGACATAGGGATTTTAAGTTTAAGACCTTAGTCTCAACAACCCACGATCTTCCTTAAGGATAGATAACCCTTTAATAGATTTCCTTACAGGATAGGAATATACCTGTCGGGCGGGGGTAGTCATAATTGGAACTCAATCTTAATGAATCTAGGTAATTTAATTGACATAGACATATGGTTCAATTTGATTATACTAGGTATTTGTAAATGATCATTCGGAAGAGGCTTTTACATAATTTAGTGTTCCAGATTAATAATTCAATAATTTACCCAACCATGGTTTAACTACTTCATCTTTTAAATGATATTAGAATGATTCACAACCCTAGATTTTTGTGTCTTTTGTATTTTCCTTAGTATTTTCTTTTATCTTTTTATTTATTTTATTTAGCAACGCCACAATCAACCAATCAATCAACAATCTCTCTCATCCTCATTTAATTAGATATTTGTAATTAAATAGATTCAACAATTAATAACAACAGTAGGAATTAAGTCCTCGTGGGATCGATATTTTTATACTACTTGAACGATACGTGCGCTTGCGTTATACGTGTGTGTTTACGCCGGTCACTTGCGCTACTTGACTTATAACAAACTTTGGATTTGTCTCATTGAGAATAGCCTTTAACTCTCCAAGAGTTATGTATTGCAATTTTAGTACTTCTAAGATCTAAGAAGATCCTTCAATTTCATTATCATACTTTAAGGATCTAATCCTTAGTTCTGATTAAGAAATTAAGGAGTTTACTCAGCAAGCATAACAGATTAAACACTAAAGTTATCATCACATGAATATTCCAAAAATCATGTTCCACTTATTTGCTTGACTCCGGGCTTAGGCCTAATATGTTATTTTATCAAATAAAGTAACTTATTAGTTTCCGGGACCATCCTGAATTTATTCCCAATTTGAAAATTAAAGTCGTTTAATACATTTTCCCCAGGATTATGTTTTAAACACTAATCTTTCAATTTTATCTTGATTCTAATAGTCCAACTATTTAACCAATGATTTAGGTACTATTTATTATAATGATTACTATAATCCAATTTATAATCAACTATAATTTAATTATTTGAATACAGTCCAACTGTTATCATAAAACAACGGTTAAATATTAGTCCAACTAACATTTAATTTATTTGACGAATGATATTTGTTTGAGCGCGTACGGAAAGTAATTAAACGAATATTACAAATTCAATTCTTGCCTCCTACTATTTTTCGGCGAGCCTCTAACCCTATGTCTTGTACTCGGGAAACCGTGTTTCCTAGTGGGTTAGGATCCCGTTAAATATCACACAATCTTGACTTTGGCCAACAAACTGTATGATAATTAACTAGTTAGATCTCTAAGATCAATTGGATCCGATCCAATTCTTAGATCCAGTAGGGGGACATCCAAGTCCGAAACATATATATTTTATATGCCAATATATCAAATATATTGCCTAACATTTTTCCTCTAAATCAACTAAGCCTTGGCTTTGGCATAACAAACTTAGTGATCCCAGTCAAGCGTGACCCATTGACCATGGAAAGCTTCGTAATCAATGTCGATGGACAAGAAGTGGTCTTGACTTTGGCCAACAAACCACAACTTGGACAAGACACCAATATGGAACAAAGCTCTCGTGATTCAAACATATCCTCGACGGACAAAGGCTTTGACTTTGGCCAACAAACCAATGCCAGTCTCGGGTCTTGAGTAAGAATCACTCAATGGAAGGAAAAACGCTTAATATTATTAAAGGGTTTTTCGCGTGCAAATTGGCAACCAATTTATTATCTTTGTTAAGGTCTCATCATCATACACCCTTAAACATGCATTCTAAACACATAATAAAGCGCGTATAATTAAATAATAATGATATGCTGATGGATACTTTACACATTGATCCTAAATCAAATCTCTCACTTTCCTCTCTCTCGCTAGCACAAGTATTTACTTCTACCCGTTACACTACACTTATAAAGAAACCTCATTTATATTGAGGGGAATAGGTGAGAATAGAATACAAAGAATAATGAGGTAATAAGGCTGGACACGCAGGTCCATTTAATAAATTCCAAATTTATTACAACAATTTCTAAAATTACCCCACCCATCTATTATCCATCTGATATACATTATTCATGCATCGCAACCATGTATTCACATAAGCAATGTTATCAATCAATCTAATCAAATTAATTAATCTGATAATTAATGATCATCCAATGTTCAAACAACGATTTGATTTTGCGCTAGTCAAACTCATTTTTGCGAATAAGTACTCAAAGTACGAATTCTTGAATTAAATTAAACTACAAAATTAAATGCAATTCAATTTGCATTTAATACTAATTCGCTATTTAATTCCAAATTAAATATTACACTTTATTAATAAACCTTTTACGACTTAAATTCCAAATTTAATCGTTACAGGTTTCAAAGCCCGATTAACGTCCAACGTCATTTAATTAAAGTCCAATGGGCTTTCAATTAATTTCTTTAAGGCGTGGGCTTTTGGACTGTTGGACAATTATGACCCATAGCGTCACTATTTGTACAGATCATGGTGTTGTTGTACAAATTAACTATGTGACAAAAGAGATTGCTCTCTTATCATTTCTGAATAGATCACCAAGATGTATAAATAATAGGAGGTTCTTTTGATTTATTCCTGGATTGAGAATGATATGAGACAGTATCTATCCACGAAGGATAAATCATTAAATATCCCTAGTTAGAGTATTATCGAGATTGGACATCGATAATGCGTAAGAGACTAGTATTACACTTGTGCGGGTTGTGAGGGCATAACTGTTGGTTTTCTATAAGGTCCCAAGATCAAACAAGACATGAAATTATGTGTGAACACATCAACGGAGGTAGCGGAATACTCACATTGATCGGTAGAGTCGATTTGGAGACGATTCAAGCCCAAAAACGCACTGCCTTTGTAAGCTCACTGCAACAGTCCACTGCCTGCAAAAACAGAAAATTGAGTGAAGAAACGGAGCTCCAATCTTCGTCGGATGGATCCCGTCTCATGGGGGAACCTCCCTACCACCTTCGCAAGACTCGTAGTGTGCTAGCACTTGATTTCTCACCATGAGAAACCACTCTTTGCTTCCCTAAAGTCCACGCCATTTCTGGTTCAAAACCAGTGAAGAATTTCTTCATTTGGGCGTGAAAGGAAGAGAGAAATTAGAGAGAAGAAGTTGTGTTATCTTAATAAAATGATTTACCAAAAATCAATTTATATTTATGCCATAATTTATTAATTTAATAATAAACTTATGACACAAATCATGCAAAGGCTTAGAGTGTCAAACACTTCATTTCCATGCATTACCATTGAGTGCAATGTACACAATCTCCATGCAAAGCATTAGAGTGTCAAATAAGCATAACATGACATGTGTCATGTGGGCCCCACACGTTTCCAAATGAAAGTGGGCCCACGTGCACTCACGCGTTCGGGTTCGATATTTCCGAAATACCGAGCTTACGTCGCGACGTTAATTCAATCGAATTTAAATAAATAATTGCGCCTGGCGAAATTATTATTTACGTCGCTAACGAATTAATTCTAAATTAACTCGTTTGCCCGAATTAAAATCTAATTTTAATTCCGCGTCGAAATCTAATTTCATTTAATATATCGAATATATTAATTCATCGATCAATTCTAAATTAATCGTTCTCTCTCTTTAGACGACATTTTATCCCGGATAAAATATCTCCGTTATTAATCCTAGATTAATTTTCTCTCTCTTCTGTTATAATCCCAGATTATTCAAGAGTGCGAGTTGTGCGTCATCGGTGGATTATCGGGAAGCGACCCATGAGATCCCCGGATAATCTGGCAGTAAATACGGTCGTCGGAGTATCCGAATCACGTACGTACCAAGTACTACGTTCTACCGATTTACGAGACAAGGTCGACTCCTAGCAAAGCACCAAGTCTACCTAATTCTCCGGACATATCCATTAAGAATATTAAGATCTGTATCAAGCGTAGTATACTAATGTATTGTGCATATCGGCCCAGTATCGGATAATCACGTGCTAGGGCTGGGGCTGGATAAGTGTCTGCCCCGTCCGAAACACATATCGGATGTCTGGTAACTAGTCTCTATAATCGGATATTCATGACATGGTCATAATATCACGATTGGATGCGCATCACTTTAAGAGCACTAATACCGTATCCTGCGTGACATCATCTCCATTATGACTGGAGTGACACTTCCGTCTTGACATCACATCCAATACATTACGATTCTCATATACCCGGCATTGGCGTACACAGAACCGGTTACAGTTCCTAGACGACCTCAACTAAAGTATATCGATTGTCGTAAGCATTAGCGATGTAAGTCTCAGGTTAAGACTATACACACCTACCTTGATTTCGGCCTCCCATAGACACATATTCATAATACCAATGGGATTCCGGGGGTCTATCCAGAGCGAAGCTGTTTCCCGTACCATCGGTGAAACACGACTCCTATCGCACTTGCATAAGTATCCAACACATATATATATGAGAACTATGCCGTTGTGCCCTCACAACGCACACAAGTGCAATACTAGCCTATTCCGCATTATCGATGTCCAGTCTCGATAATACTACGGCTAGGGATATTTAATGATTAATCCTTCGTGGACTGATACTGTCTCATATCATCTCAATCCAGGAACTAATCATAGGGACCTCTCTTCATTTATATATCTATGGTGATCTAATCACAAATGATGAGAGTGCAATTTCCTTATTACATAGTTAATTTGCTACAACAACACAATGATCTGTGCAAATAGTGACGCTATGGGTCATATTATCCAACAATCTCCCACTTGGCACATAGCCAGTCACTCGAGTGTCCTACACCCGAACTATGTAAGGTTCGCTCAAATTGCTGAGGAAAGGTTTTCGTCAGCGGATTTGTTTGATTATCGTCTGACGATTTATACGATCATCACATCGCCACGATGTATGATCCGAACGAATCAGATGAATATAGAAGTATATATCTGGATCGTCGATGAGACCTTTAATTCTTTAGCCTTGTGCTGACGCCTAGCTCAGCTGCTAACAGAACTATATCTAATCTAATTAGATTTATTATCGACCCAAATGGCTTCTATTGCTGCCTCAGCTGCAGCAATAATCCGCATTAGTTGTTTATTCGGCAACATTATCTGCTAGGAAGATTTCCAGCTCACTGTCCGTTTATTCAAATTTTATAGTACCGCAGTATTTAATCGTTTGGAAACTTGCTGCAGTGATCCCAAGTCACTTCAAGTTCTCCTTCTCCATAGTAAAAGATAGCATCTTTAGTTCTCAGAGATACTAACAGATGTTTTTAATCTTCAATCCAGTGACTATCCCTTGGATTGAACCGATTGTGACTCCATATGCTCAAAGCGTATGAGACACCAATACAAGTACATTTTAAATGTACAATTTCTCAGAGAGTGTTACCAACTCTAAATCTAGCCCAGTAGATCTTTATTCCTTGAATAAAGGTTGTTACTCCCCAGAATTCTACGGAGAATTTCTTATGAAGAATATCTATGAAAGCCAAGCTTTCACCAATTGCTTTATGGGAATTTCACTGTCAGTGCGCTCTCCCACTAACCTCCTTATATACACAAGAATTATTTCGTTTTGAGTTAAATCATAAACCATTATGATTATTTCAAAAACGTCAGTTCCAAGAACCTTATGCTTGCATTGATCCAAACATGGATCGAATAACCCGCAAACCTTGTTTGTCGGTTATACAAAATCGTCAGGATGTTGTGAACATCCTCCTAAAGGTTTCCTTTTCAGGAAAGCGATTTTGATTTGTAACTGATATATTTCATAAATGAAATATACAGTTATCAACAAGCATCTTCAAAATGGATTTACCATGGCAACAGGTAAAAGGTTGAACCGTTATTAACATAATGTTGATAACGATACCTTTCCGTCAAAAGCCTATCTTTGCACGTTGGTATGTTGCCTTCCATGTATGTCTTCCTTGAAGACGTTTAATGTACCATAGGCACAATGCCTTATGGTACAACAACTAGTATCCAAAATAGTTGCTATACATGGAATCCATTTCGGATTTCATGGCACTTTGCCATAACATGGAGTCGATACCTCGTATCACGTCCTCTAAACGTAGTCGGATGGTACACCTCCATAAGATTGACATCATTATGGGGTGAGATCAGAAACCCATACCATAGGTTGTTTTCTGACTCTATCCGATTTACGAAGTTCTTGTGTATTTGAAGATTAATGGTATAGTTTCATCATTGATGAACTATTTATGTTCCATTAAGGACTTCGTGCCTTGAACAGTGTTACTCTGATTTTCATCGAGTATCACTATCCTCCCACTGACCATTGCATATCGGTATTCCTCTCAGGAAAAACCGCATGGTGAGCAACAATTACATTGTTCTCATGTGAGATTTATAAGTACTATACTTAAGGTTTCCCTTAGGATAACCTATATTGGCACTTATCCAATTTGGGTCTTTTAGTTTGGTATCATCCAAACGTTATGCCTAGCATACCCAAATTATCAGGAATGAGAAACCTCGTTTCTTCCCTGTTCATATCCTATATGATATCTGTCAAACAGATTTATATGGAACCTTATTCTAAATAAGTTTTGCACTGTTAATACATATCCTGTTTGAAGGAAATAGTAGCTCAGAGCGACTCGTGATAAACCTTATTATGTCCAACAAAATTCGGTTTTAGTTCGGACACACCGTCTAACTGACGTGTCTCGGGAGGAGTCCTCACATGAAAGAACACCGTACTCTTTCTTTATATTTGAAACTTACTGCTTAAGTATTTTCCATTTCGGTCTTACCGTGGCGGAATAACACTATAGCCGATCTGTTTGTTTTCTTCGTGTCGAAACTTCAAAAGTTTCCGATCTGTGTTCTTCAAAAGAAACACATAACCACACGTGATGCTCATCCGTTAAGGTCACGAAATATTCATGTTCACATCTATCCTAACTAGATATGGGCCCACTTAATTCACCATGAATAGGGCTAACAGATTGGTGGCCCTTTTACTATTACCAAGTAAATAGTATTTTAGGTATTTAACCTATAAACTAGATTCGTAGACCTTATTTGAATAGTCAAATCAGTCCTAGTACCCACTCTTCAAAAGTGTGGATATACGAGTCTTGTTTAATTGTGTCCTAGACAACAATGCCACAAATAAGTCTTCATTGATCAAATCAATTTGAGCTATTTATTTGTCATTTTATATGTTTGAGATTTTATTATATTCAAAATATAAATTCTGTTATTTACATCCAATGTATTTATCTCAGTATCATCTTTATATATTGAAACACTTTAGTGTTCTAGAATATAAAGGTTTTATCCGCATTGGATTAAACACTGATATAGAGATAATGTCTCTAGTCAAACTAGTTACATTATAACATTTCCTAATTTAAGTACATACCCAAAGGGTAGTTCCTAAACTTAGGTATCTACGGTCGAAACAGCGACTTTCGTCCCGTTTCCAATTCGTAGAGAAATCTCGGCTTGAAGCCAGTATCCAGCTCACAGCGGATTCTGAACGTCAATACATATATGTATTATGTACCACACTAAGTATTTAAAATCCAATTTCAATACTAGTAGTAAACATAACTTTGACAAATTTTTTAAGTTAGAGCCTCGCCCTATCTTTAATTCCTTCGTGTCTTCCATATCCAAATGGTAGTCGCTACGGGATATGTCAGTTATCCTTTTCAATATTTCACAAACCTTTGGCAGGCCTTGGGTTTCGGAATATCGAAACGATGTGCACCTTGTGCTACATGCCCAATTGCAAACTTTGACTTTTCTCCACTAGAATAGTCAATTAATTATCCAAGAATTATTAATTGCAATTTTAATACTTTAAATCTAAAGATAGATTTATTATAAGTATTTAATTAAGCACTAAAGTCATCATCACATAAATCTTCCAAAGACTTTATGCTCTACTATTTGCTTAATAATGGGCTTAGTAATAATAAGTTATTTATCAAATAAATTAACCTATTATTAATTCCCAATTGAAAATTAAATCATTTAAAACATTTAATCCAAGGATTATTTTATTTAAATATTCAACCTTTCAATTCTTTCTTGATTTCAATAGTCCAACTATTTAATCAATTTAATAAGGTACTATTTATTATAATGATTACAATAATCCAATTATTTAATCAACTATAATTTTAATATTGATTACTATAATCTAATTATAAAATCAACTATCATTTTAATTCAATTATATTGATTACTATAATCCAATTATAAAATCAACTATATATTGAATGAGTTTGTATATAGTCCAACTATATATATTTTAAAACAACATAAAATATTAGTCCAACTAATACTTTAATAATATGACGAGTAAAATAAAATGAGCGCGTTTAGCGAGTATTCGAACGAATGTTGCAAATTCAATACTTGCCTCCCACTATTTTTCGTCGAGCCTCTAACCCTCTGTCGAGTACTCGGGAAAACTGTGTTTCCTAGTGGGCTAGGATCCCGTTAAATATCACACAATCTTGACTTTGGCCAACAAATTGTATGATAATTAACTAGGTATTCTCTAAGATCAATTGGATCTAATCCAACTCCTAGATCCAGTAGGTGGACATCCAAGTCCTAAACATATATCTTATATATGCCTATATATCCAATATATACCCTAACCTTTTTCCTCTGAATCAACTAGGCCTTGGCTTTGGCACAACAAACCTAATGATCCCAGTCAAGCGCGGACCCATTGACATGGAAGCTTCGTAATCAATGTCGTTGGACAAGAAGTGGTCTTGACTTTGGCCAACAAACCACAACTTGGACAAGACACCAATATGGAACAAAGCCTCGTGATTAAAACACATCTTCGAAGGACAAGGGCTTGACTTTGGCCAACAACCCCTGCCAATCTAGGATCTTGAGTAAGAATCATCAATGGAAGGAAAAAAACGCATGATATTTGATGAGGGCTTTTTCGCGTGCAAATTGGCTACCAATTTAATTATCTTTGTTAAGGTCTCATCATCATACACCCTTAAACATGCATTCTAAATACATAATAAAGCGAGTATGAAAATAAATAATAATGATATGCGGATGGATACTTTACACATTGATCCTAGATTAAATCTCTCCATTTCTCACTCTAGCTAGCACTAGTATTACTTCTACCCGTTACACTACACTTCTAAAGAAACCTCATATATATAGAGGGGAATAGGTGAGAAGAGAATACAAAGAGAATAGAGGTGATAAGGCTGGACACGCAGGTCCAATTTATAAATCGAATTTATTACAACAATTTCTAAAATTGCCCACCCGACTAATATCCATCCGATATCATAATCATTCAACACAACCACGTATCCACACCAAAGCATGATCAATCAATCTAATCAAATTAATTAATCTGATAATTAAGTGATCATCCAATGTTCAAACAACGATTTGATTTTGTTCGAGTCAAACTCGTTTTTGCGAATAATTACTTAAAGTACGAATTCATGAATTAAATTAAACTACATCATTAAATCTAATTTAACATGTATTTAATACTAATTCACTATTCAATTCCAAATTAAATATTACACTTTTATTTAATAAACCTTTTACGATTTAAATTCCAAAATCTAATCGTAACGCGTCTCAAAGACCGATTAACGTCCAACGTCAATTCAATTAAAGTCCAATGGGCTTTTGATTGATTTCTTAAGGCGTGGACTTTTGGTCAACTCGGGTCAAACCGATAACCAAAGTCCAATCCGGGATTTACCCCATAAGCCCATAAATCAATCTTGGCCCATTAGGGCCCAATTGAACTTTAAAGTTCATTAAGTCGCATTGGGCTTTATGGTCAAGGTTTTGGGCCCAATTGGATCCAATCCATTGGGCCTAAACCAAACTTGATAAATCAAGCCCAATAGGCCCAATTACAACAATTCAAGCCCAAATCCAATTTAAGCCTAAATAATTAAATTACACTAATCCAATTACGCAATTCAATTACCTAAAGTGTGCATTATATGATTAATCGACTAAATCAATATTTCCGAAGCAACCAAATTAGTCCAATTAATCATGCTTAATTCATTATCATACATGTCCAACACACAATTGAAAATCAAACCCATAAACATGCTCAATGCTCTTCGGCCAAGGAAGGTTATTTTGTCCATCTGTATTGAATTATCCGATTAATTACACAATTGACAACGTATTAACTTCCCGAATGATTTCATACACATCCAATGTTCATAAAATCAAAATTACCAAGACATTCAATAGGGCATACATTCGGCCAAGGTGAAGGAAATTGGGGATTTTTGTTCAATTCAAAATTCAATCAAAATTGACTTCAAATTAACATCATCCTATATCATTTATAACTCATCAATGAATTTAAAATGAAAAATTTCCAAGAACTCCAAGACATCCTACACATTCGCATCCACATGAATAAATTGGGGAAAATTATTCCAAATCAAATTTCAATCAAATTATGGTCCAACCAAAATGCAATCAAACATGTTATAAGCATACTTAAACAATCAATTTATTCAAATCATGCTCAACAAACATACCCAAATTTTAAGCCCTACATTTTTCACATGCTTGCAACATTAGCTCTTGATGCCATTGTTGGTTTTCTATAAGGTCCCAAATCAAACAAGACATGAAATTATGTGTGAACACATCAACGGAGGTAGCGAATACTCACATTGATCGGTAGAGTCGATTTGGAGACGATTCAGCCCAAAAACCACTGCCTCCTTGTAAGCTCACGCACAGCAACAGTCCACTGCCTGCAAAAACAGAAAATTGAGTGAAGAAACGGAGCTCCAATCTTCGTCGGATGGATCCCGTCTCATGGGGGAACCTCCTACCACCACCTTCGCAAGACTCGTAGTGTGCTAGCACTTGATTTCTCACCATGAGAAACCACTCTTTGCTTCCCTAAAGTCCACGCCATTTCTGGTTCAAAACCAGTGAAGAATTTCTTCATTTGGGCGTGAAAGGAAGAGAGAAATTAGAGAGAAGAAGTTGTGTTATCTTAATAAATGATTTACCAAAAATCAATTTATATTTATGCCATAATTTATTAATTTAAAAATAAACTTATGACACAAATCATGCAAAGGCTTAGAGTGTCAAACACTTCATTTCCAGGCATTACCATTGAGTGCAATGTACACAATCTCCATGCAAAGCATTAGGTGTCAAATAAGCATAACATGACATGTGTCATGTGGGCCCCACACGTTTCCAAAGGAAAGTGGGCCCACGTGCACTCACTCCGCGTTCGGGTTCGATATTTCCGAAATACCGAGCTTACGTCGCGACGTTAATTCAATCGAATTTAAATAAATAATTGCGCCTGGCGAATTATTATTTACGTCGCTAACGAATTAATTCTAAATTAACTCGTTTGCCCCGAATTAAAATCTAATTTTAATTCCGCGTCGAAATCTAATTTCATTTAATATATCGAATATATTAATTCATCGATCAATTCCAAATTAATCGTTCTCTCTCTTTAGACGACATTTTATCCCGGATAAAATATCTCCGTTATTAATCCTAGATTAATTTTTTCTCTCTCTTCTGTTATAATCCCAGATGATATTCAAGAGTGCGAGTTTGTGCGTCATCGTGGATTATCGGGAAGCGACCCATGAGATCCCCGGATAATCTGGCAGTAAATACGGTCGTCGGAGTATCCGAATCACGTACGTACCAAGTACTACGTTCTACCGAGTTACGAGACAAGGTCGACTCCTAGCAAAGCACCAAGTCTACCTATTCTCCGGACATATCCATTTAAAGATATTAAGATCTGTATCAAGCGTAGTATACTAATGTATTGTGCATATCGGTCCAGTCGGATAATCACGTGCTAGGGCTGGGGCTGGATAAGTGTCTGCCCCGTCCGAAACACATATCGGATGTCTGGTAACTAGTCTCTAAATCGGATATTCATGACCTGGTCATAATATCACGATTGGATGCGCATCACTTTAAGAGCACTAATACCGTATCCTGCGTGACATCATCTCCATTATGACTGGAGTGACACTTCCGTCTTGACATCACACACCCAATACATTACGATTCGCTCAATACCCGGCATTGGCGTACACAGAACCGGTTACAGTCCTAGACGACCTCAACTAAAGTATATCGATTGTCGTAAGCATTAGCGATGTAAGCACTCTCAGGTTAAGACTATACAACACCTACCTTGATTTCGGCCTCCAATAGACACATATTCATAATACACAATGGGATTCCGAGGGTCTATCCAGAGCGAAGCTGTTTCCCGTACCATCGGTGAAACACGACCTCCTATCGTCGCACTTGCATAAGTATCCAACACATATATATATGAGAACTATGCCGTTGTGGCCCTCACAACGCCACAAGTGCAATACTAGCCTATTCCGCATTATCGATGTCCAGTCTCGATAATACTACGGCTAGGGATATTTAATGATTAATCCTTCGTGGACTGATACTGTCTCATATCATCTCAATCCAGGAACTAATCATAGGGACCTCTCTTCATTTATATATCTATGGTGATCTAATCACAAATGATGAGAGTGCAATTTCCTTATTACATAGTTAATTTGCTACAACAACACAATGATCTGTGCAAATAGTGACGCTATGGGTCATATTATCCAACAATAACAGCATAGTTCTCATATATTTGGGTATAGGATACTCATGCAAGTGTAATAGGAGGTTGTGTTTTACCGATGGTACGGGAAACAGCTTCGCTATGGATAGACCCCCTCGGAATTCCATTGGTAGTATGACTATGTGTCTCTGGAAGTCCGAAATCAGGGTAGGTGTATTTGATCTTAACCTGAGACTTGCACCGCTAATACTTACGACAATCAATATACTTTGGTTTTGGTCGTCTAGGGTTTTAACCGGTTCTGTGTACGCCTCTGCTGGGTATATTGAGAAACGTAGTGTGTTGGGTGTGATGTCAAGACGGAAGTATCACTCCAGTCATATGGAGATGATGATCGCGCAGGGATACAGAACTGGTTCTCTAAAGGGTTGCAACCATCGGGATAATATGACTTGGTCATGATTATCCGATAATAAAGAGACTAGTTGCTAGTAATCCGATATATGCTTCGTACGGGGCAGACACTGTACCAGCCCCAGGCCTTGCATGTGATCATCCGATACTGGATCGAAATACGCAATACTACGTATACTACGCATGATATAGATCGCTTATTCCTGTAAGCATATTTATGGAGAATTGGGAAGGCATGGCGTTTTGCTAGAAGCCAAACTTGTCTTGTAAATCGGTAAAAACGTAGTACTAGGTACTTACGTGTTCGGATAGTCCGACGACCAGATTTACTGCCAACATATCCGGGGATCTCATGGGTCGCTTCCTGAAGATTCACCAATGACGTATACTCGCACTTTAATAATTTGGGATTAATGAGATGAGAGAGAAAATTAATCTGGGATTAATTGCGAAGATATTTTATCTCGGATAAAATATTAATTAAAGAGAAAATGATTAATTTGGAATTAATTGATAAAATAATATATTCGATATATTATACGAAATTGGATTTAGACGCGGAATTGAAATTAGATTTTAATTCGGGCGAATGAGTTAATTTAGAATTAATTCGTTAGCGATGTGAATAGTGATTTCGCTAGGAATAATCATTTAATTACGTCACAACGGAAAATTTGTTAATTTGGAATTAGCGAGCCCGAGCCCGAGAGTGTTTGCGAGCGAATTCACATTTCGAATTCGAGTGCTGCCCGTAAGTCACATCAAGTGTCAAATCATTCATCAATCGATTGATGTGATGTCTAGTCACTTTGAGTGATTTGACAACATGTTATTGTGATTGATGGTGGTAGTTGGGAAGCATTTATGGCTTGGCTTTTTGAAAATCAAAAAGTGGTATATGTTAATTGATTTTAGAAAACAATTAACTAATACACAAACCACTCTCTCTCTTTTTTTTCACTTCTTCTCTCTCACGCCCATTTGGGCTGTTCTTCACTGGTTTGCTCACTACCATGAGCTAGGAGGAAGCAATTTAGTGATTTTGTTGCAAAATCACAAGTGCTAGCACACATCGGAGTCGTCGGTAGGTGATAGGGAAACCCACCCGTGTGCTTGGAATCATCAACCAAAGCTTGGAGCTTGATGGAGGAGGATTGAAGTCGAAATGGAGGACACCATTGTAGCTCAATGCCGAGCATGACAGAGGGCAGAAAATGGATTTTTGTTGTCCACCGCATCGTTCAACCGCTCGATGTAAGTATTCGGCAACTTCTTCGATTGTATTCGCACATGTTTTATGCTCATTATTCTATCCTCGGACCGTAGAACTCCAACAATGGTATCAGAGCGAGTAAAAGCAAGAAATTTGATTTAGGGCTTAAAATTGGGTAAATTGATTTTGAGCATGATTTGGTTAAATTGTTTGATTGAATATGTTTAAATGATGTTTAATTGAAGATTGATTTGATCAATTTCAAGAAAATTGGTTTGGAACAATTTTCCCTAATTCATGAGGCTTAGCCGAATTCACTAATGCCGAAAATGTCTTCGAATTTTGTTTCGTTGATCATTGGATGACTTGAAATGATTGGGGATGTTGATTTAATGTCGATTGTGGATTTAATTGGATTGAAACCGAATTGTACACACATAACCCCAAATTGCCGAGAGCATTATAACATGATATGGTTTGATTTTTTGATAAAATGTGTTGGACATGTTTTGTGTGTTAATTAACATGATTAATTAGGCTAATTGGTGTTTTGGAAATATTGATTTGGATAATTAATTATGTTATGCACTTTAGGTAATTTAATTGAGAAATTTGGAATTTTTGGAATTAAATTATTTGGGCTTAATTGGATTTAGGCTTGTAATGTTGTAAATGGGCTTATTGGGCTTGATTGTACCAAGTTAGATTTAGGCTATACTCTTTCAAGTATATTAGAAACTTATTGCTTAAGTATATTTATCATGGTCTAACCGTGACAGTTAATACTTTAGCCAATTTGTATGTCTATTTCGTGTCGAAACTATAAAATTTTCCAATTTGTGTTTCAAAAGAAACAAATAACCACAACGCGATGCCACATCCTTAAAGGTCACGAAATATTCATTTCCACCTCTAACCTAGCTAGACATGGGCCCACTTGCTTCACTATGAATTAGGGCTAACAGATCGGTGGCATTTACACTTTTACCAAGTAAATAGTGTTATAGGCACTTTGCCCAATAACTAGATTCGTAGAATTTATTTGAATGAAATCAAATTAGTCCTAGTACCCACTCTTCAAAAGTGCGGATATACGAGTTTTGTTTGATTGTGTCCCAGATAACAATACCACATAAGTTTCTTCTGATCAAATCAGTTTGAACTATTTGTTTGTCATGTTATATTTTTGAGATTTATTTATATTCAAAATATAAATTATGTCATTCACATGTAATGTGTTTATCTCAATATCATCTTTATAAAATAAAACACTTTAGTGTTTTAGGATATATAGGTACATCCGCAACGGATTATACACTGATACAGAGATAATTTTTCTAGTCAAACTAGTTACATTATAACAGTTTCCAAACTTAGGTACACACCCGAAGGGTTGTTCCTAAAATTAGGTATCTACGGTTAAAAGAGCGACTTTCGTCCCGTTTCCGATTCACAGATTAAATCTCAACGAAGTCAGTATCCTGCTCATAGAAGATTCTGCACATCAGTACATATTTATGTACCACTCTGAGTATCTAAAATCCAATTTTAATACTAGTAGTGAACATATTTATGACAAACATATTTGAAGTCCGAGCCTATCTCGTATTCAATTCCTTCATGTCTGCTTTATCCAAACGGCAGTCACGCTTCCGTGATCCCGTTTGCCATATTTTAGGCAGACATTTTTGGGATATGTCTTTTATCTTCCCAGAATATTATAATGAATTTTCCTTTGCCTTTTTCCACACCCCAGAAGCGTTCGGCCTAGCCTTGGTATTCCGGAATTTCGAAGTAAGATGCGCCTTGCGCTACTTGACTTATAACAAACTTTGGCTTTGTCTCATTGAGAATAGCCTTTAACTCTCCAAGAGTTATGTATTGCAATTTTAGTACTTCTAAGATCTAAGAAGATCCTTCAATTTCATTATCATACTTTAAGGATCTAATCCTTAGTTCTGATTAAGAAATTAAGGAGTTTACTCAGCAAGCATAACAGATTAAGCACTAAAGTTATCATCACATGAATATTCCAAAAATCATGTTCCACTTATTTGCTTGACTCCGGGCTTAGGCCTAATATGTTATTTTATCAAAAAAAGTAACTTATTAGTTTCCGGGACCATCCTGAAATTTATTCCCAATTTGAAAATTAAAGTCGTTTAATACATTTTCCCCAGGATTATGTTTTAAACACTAATCTTTCAATTTTATCTTGATTCTAATAGTCCAACTATTTAATCAATGATTTAGGTACTATTTATTATAATGATTACTATAATCCAATTTACAATCAACTATAATTTAATTGTTTGAATACAGTCCAACTGTTATTGGGCCCAAAACTGCTTCCATAAAGCCCAAATGCGACTAATGGACCTATAATATTTAATTGGGCCTAATGGGCCTAAATTGATTTCTAGGCTTATGGGGTTACTCCTTAATTGGGCTTTGGTTATTGGGTTTGATCCAAGTTGACCAAAATTCCACGCCTTAAAGAAATTAATTAAAAGCCCATTGGTCTTTTATTAAATATACATTGGACGTTAATCGGGCTTTGAGGCCCGTAACGATTAAATTTGGAATTTAAGTCGTAAAGGTTCGTTAATAAAGTGTAGTATTAATTTGGAATTAAATAGTGGATTAGTATTAAATACATATTAAATTGGATTTAATGTTGTAGTTTAATTTAATTCAAGAATTCGTACTTTGAGTACTTATTCGCAAAACGAGTTTGACTCGCGCAAAATCAAATCGTTGTTTGAACATTGGATGGTCATTAATTATCAGATTATTAATTTGATTAGATTGATTGATAACATGCTTGTGTGAATACATGGTTGCGATGCATGAATAATGTATATCGGATGGATATTAGATGGGGTGGTAATTTTAGAAATTGTTGTAATAAATTTAGAATTTATTAATTGGACTTGCGTGTCCAGCCTATTACCTCCATACTCTGTGTATTTCTCTTCTCACCTATTCCCCTCAATGTAAATGAGGTTTCTTTAGAAGTGTAGTGTAACGGGTTGAAGTAAATACTTGTGTTAGAGGGAGAGAGGAAAATGACAGATTTGATATAGGATCATTGTGTAAAGTATCCATCTGCATATCATTATTATTTTATTTATACGCGCTTTATTATGTATTTAGAATGCATGTTTAAGGGTGTATGATGATTAGACCTTAACAAAGATAATAAATTGGTTGCCAATTTGCACGCGAAAAACCCTCGCAAAATATTAAGCGTTTTTCCTTCCATTGAGTGATTCTTACTCAAGATCTAAGACTGGCATTAGTTTTTTGGCCAAAGTCAAGGCCTTTGTCCGTCGAGGATGTGTTTGAATCACGATAGCTTTGTTCCATATTGGTGTCTTGTCCAAGTTGTGGTTTGTTGGCCAAAGCAAGACCACTTCTTGTCCATCGACATTGATTACGAAGCTTTACATGGTCAATGGGTTCCGCTTAACTGGGATCACTAAGTTTGTTGTGCCAAAGCCAAGGCTTAGTTGATTCAGAGGAAAAAGGTTAGGCAATATATTGGATATATTGGCATATATAAGATATATGTTTCAGACTTGGATGTCCCCTATTGGATCTAGAAATTGGATTGGATCCAATTGATCTTAAAGATCTACCTAGTTAATTATCAAACAATTTTTTGGCCAAAGTCAAGATTGTGTCATATTTAACGGGATCCTAGCCCGCTAGGAAACACAGTTTCCCGAGTACTCGACAGATGGTTAGAGGCTCGCATAAAATTTGTGGGAGGCAAGAATTGAATTTGCAATATTCGTTTAATTACTTGCCATACGCGCTGAAAACAAATATCATTCGTCAATTAAATTAATTATTAGTTGGACTAATATTTAATTGTTGTTTTAATTAACTATTGGACTGTATTCAAACAAATTAAAAGTATAGGTTATTAATATAGTTGGACTATAATAATCATTATATTAAAATACCCTAAATCATTGATTAAATAGTTGGACTATTAGAATCAAGATAAAATTGAAAGATTGACATTTAAAACATAATCCTAGGGAAAATGTATTTAAATGATTTAATTTTCAAATTGGGAATAAAGTTTCAAGATGGTCCTGGAAACTAATAAGTTACTTTATTTGATAAGATAACATATGGCCTAAGCTTGGAATTAAGCAAATAGTAGAGCATGATCTTTGGAAGATTCATGTGATGATAACTTTAGTACTTATTCCATTAAACTTGCCAAATAGACTCCTTAATTTCTTAATCAGAACTAAGGATTAGATCCTTAAGTATGATATTGAAATTGAAGGATCTTGAAATATCTATCTTTAGATCTAAGAAGTATTAAATTGCAATGGTAAACGCTTGGAGATTTAATGGCTATTCTCAAGGAGATAAAGCCAAACTTTGCAATAAGGCAAGTAGCGCAAGGCGCATCTTACTTCAATATTCTGGAAGACCAAGGCTAGGCCGAACGCTTCTGGGGTGTGGAAAATGGCAAAGGAAAAATCATTATAATCTTCTGGGAAGATAAATGACATATCCCAAAATGTTTGCCTAAAATGTGGCAAACGGAATCGCGGAAGCGTGACTGCCGTTTGGACAAAGCAGACATGAAGGAATTGAAGACGGGCAAGGCTATGACTTCATATGTGTTTTTCATAACTATGTTCACTACTAGTATTGAAATTGGATTTAAATACTTAGTGTGGTACATAAATATATATTAGGTGTGCAGAATCTGCTATGAGCAGGATACTGACTTTAGTTGAGATTAATCTGTGAATTGAAAACGGGACGAAAGTCGCTGTTTTAACCGTAGATACCTAAGTTTAGGAACTACCTTTACGGTGTGTACTTAAATTATGAAACTGTTATAATGTAACTAGTTTGACTAGAAACATTATCTCTATATCAGTGTTTCACCCGCTGCGGGTGAACCTTTATATTCTAGAACACTAAAGTGTTTTATTTTATAAAGATGATATTGAGATAAACACATTAGATGTGAATTAACAATATTTATATTTTGAATATAAATAAATCTCAAACATAATATATGACAAACAAATAGCTCAAACTGATTTGATCAAAAGAAACATATTGTGGCATTGTTTTCTGGGACACAATTAAACAAGACTCGTATATCCACACCTTCGAATAGTGGGTACTCAAACTGATTTGATTCCATTCAAATAAAGTCTACGAATCTAGTTTATTTGGAAAATTGTCTAAAATACTATTTACTTGGTAAAACAACAAATGCCACCGATCTGTTAGCCCTAGTTCATAGTGAAGCAAGTGGGCCCATGTCTAGCTAGGCTAGAGGTGGATATGAATATTTCGTGACCTTTACGGATGTGGCATCGCGTTATGGTTATATGTTTCTTTTGAAACACAAATCAGAAACTTTTAAAGTTTTGACATGAAGTAGACAAACAGATCATCTAAAGTATTAAACCGTCACGGTAAGACCGTAATGGAAAATACTTAAGCAATAAGTTTCTCAATACTTGAAAGAGTATAGTATTCTTTCAATGAGGACTCCTTTCGGAACACGTCAATTTGACGGGTGTCCGAAATGAGTAACCGGATTTTGTTGGACATGATAAGGTTAATCATGAGTCGCTCTAAGCTACCATTTCCTTCAAACGGATAAGCTTTAACAGTGAAAAACTTATTTTGAATAAGGTTCCATAAAATCTGTTTGACAGATTTCATATTAGATATTAACTGGAAAGAAACCAGGTTTCTCATTCCTGATGATTTGGGATGCTAGGCATATGTTTGGATGATACCAACTAAAACCCAATTGGATAAGTGCCAATTGTAGGTTATCCTAGGGATACCAAAGTATAGTACTTATACAACTCACAAGAGAACAATTTAATTGTTACTAACCATGCGGTTTTCCTAAGAGGAATACCGATCTGCAGTGGTAAGTGGGAGGAAAGTAAAACTCGATAAAAATCGGAGTAATACTTTTCCAGGCACCGATTCCTAAGTGGAACACAAATAGTTCATCAAGGATGAAACTATACCGTAATCTTCGAATACACAAGAACCACATAAGTCGTAGAGAGTCAGAAAACAACCTGGGGTATGGGTTTCTCTGATCTCACCTCATAAAGATGTCAATCTTATTGAGGAATATGAACTGACTACGTATGAGGAAGTGATACAAGGTATCGACTCCCTATTATGGCAAAGTGTCATATAATCCAAAATGGATTCCATGTATATCAACTTAGTTTGGATACTAGTTGATGTACCACAAGGCATTGTGCATGTTGGTACTATATAAGTCTTCAAGGAAGACATACATGATGACAACATACCAACGTGCAAAATGTAGGCTTTTAGCTGAAATGTATCATTATCAACATTATGTTGATTACGACGAAACCTTTTACCTGTTGCCACGGAAAATCCATTTGGATAATACTTGCTAATGCTGCATGTTTCATTTATGAAATATGACAGCTGAACGGAAAAATCACTTTCCTTAAAAGGAAACCTTTTGGAGGACGTTTACAACATCCTGTCGGTTTTGTCGTACCAAAAACTAAAAAAAAAGGTTTGCAGGTTATTCGATCCATGTTTGGATTGGAACAAGCATTAAGTTCTTGGAATTGTCGTTTTGATGTAATCATAATAGTTTATGATTTAAGTCAAAAACGAAATGATTCTTGTTTATATAAGGAGGTTAGTAGGAGCGCACTGACAGTAATGTCTTGTAAAATAATAATAATATATGTCATTCCTTGGAAATGATATTCCTATATTACAATCGGTGAAAGCTTGGCTTTCGAGAAAATTCTCCGTAGAATTCTTAGGAGAAACAACCTTTATTCTAAGAATAAAGATCTATTTGGATAGATTTAAAGTTGTTATCACTCTCCGAGAAATCTTACATTGAAAAATATACGCGCCCTGGTGTCTCAAACGCTTTGAGCATATGCAGTTACAAACAGGCCAATCCAAGTGATAGTCATTGGATTGAAATTAAGAACATCCGTTAGCATCTTAGAGAACTAAGGATGTTGTCTTAAACTATGGAGATGGAAATCTCGAAGTGACTGGGATCACTACTGCAAGTTTCCTAATCGATAAAAATAACGGTACTATACAAATTAAATAACGGAACAGTGAGCTGGAAATCTTCCAAGCAAGATGCTTTTACCGAATAAACAACAAATGCGGGTTATTTCTGCAGCTGAGGCAGCAATAGAAGCCATTTGGGTCGATAATAAGTCTAATTAGATTAGATATAGTTCTGTTAGCAGCTTAGCTAGGCTGCAGCGCAGGCTAAAGAATTAATGGTCTCATCAACGATCCAGATATATACTTCGAAATTCATCTGATTCGTTCGGATCATACATCGTGGCGATGTGATGATCGTATAAATCGCATCAGACGATAATCATGCAAATCCGCTGACGAAAACCTTTACTCAGCAGTTTGAGCCAACCGTACATAGTTCGGGTGTCAGACACTCGAGTGACTGGCTATAGGCCAAGTGGGAGATTGTTGGACAATTATGACCCATAGCGTCACTATTTGTACAGATCATGGTGTTGTTGTACAAATTAACTAAATGACAAAGGAGATTGCTCTCTTAACATTTGTGATTAGATCACCAAGATGTATAAAAGATAGGAGGTCCTTATGATTTTTTCCTGGATTGAGAATGATATGAGACAGTATCAGTCCATGAAGGATAAATCATTAAATATCCCTAGTCATAGTATTATCGAGATTGGACATCGATAATTCGTAAAAGACTAGTATTACACTTGTGCGCGTTGTGAGGGCATAACGGCATAGTTCTCATATATTTGGGTATAGGATACTCATGCAAGTGTAATAGGAGGTTTTGTTTTACCGATGGTACGGGACACAGCTTCGCTCTGGATAGACCCCCTCGGAATTCCATTGGTAGTATGACTATGTGTCTATGGAAGTATGAAATCAGGGTAGGTGTATTTGGTCTTAACTAGAGACTTGCATCGCTAAGACTTGCGACAATCAATATACTTTGGTTTTGGTCGTCCAGGGCTTTAATCGGTTCTGTGTACGTCTCTGCTGGGTATATTGAGAAACGTAGTGTGTTTGGTGTGATTGTTGGGGTTGGTGCCCAGAGCGCCAATCCGGACCGTATTTATGTCTGATTCATGAATACGAACATCCCATTATTCCATAATATTACTTATTTATGGTTGCACCTCTTGTTCTTATATACGTATTCGATCTGATTACGATTAGATTGAAACTAAATGTGGTTTAGTGATATGTATATATTAGACAAAGGCCCGATAATATATAATGCAGTACACAGTTACAAAGTTAGTTTGTAATTGACATTGGGAAGTGTCACTGCTATATGAATATTATCAAACATAGTTCCTGATCAAGATTTGCTAACACGGGTCGGTTAGTCATATCCGTTGAGACCAGTACATGTCGTATATCGAGACTTGGTCCGATGGTTATCCCAATGAACCATGAGTCTATGGAGACTCGTATAGACATGTAGGTGTTTATAGTGGATAAACACTGAACGGCTCACCGAAGATTCTTAATGGATGGTACAACCACGTCAATAAGAATCTTCTCGGGTTGAGTAGCATAGTGGTCCTTCAACTTGAGACACCACTGTGGATGTATGAGACATCCTCCACACTTAGATGGCAGTCACGTCACCGATCTATTTAGATCAGACCTCCGCCTGTTCGTTGGGTGTGGATCGATCCTCAGGATATCCTGTGTGTGTCAAGATAGGATCCGTCAGTTCTGTGTACAGAGCATAGGTAGTCCATATATTATTAGCAGTCTGTTAAATTTGTGGCCATAGTATACTTCGGAAGTAAGTTCCGAGTGTTATTTAGAGATTGCTAATAGATACGTGGACGAGATAATACCTATAGAGATTTGACGTTCACATCTATATCTCTGGGATTATCTGGATACCTGTGACGGAGGGATTATACGTATGCAATGACCTCGACCTGTATGATTCAGCTGGTTTATCCGTGATCGTCATAATCTACGGGTGGATAGATTATGGACACGAAATTGGATTTCATGACGGATATACCTGAATCTAGAGAGTCTCAATAATGAAACATACTCGTAGAGCACTATAGCAACATTTATGAATAATGATGATTATTTATAAATCGTTTAAACGTTAAACGAAAAATACATGCGAACGGGCCGAACCGTCATTTCCTAATTAATGTGTATTTGTATTTAATATATGATATTATTAAATACACATTAACAAATAGTCAAATAAAGGTATTTGACATATATCATTAATATATGTATTTGAGATATTTAAGGTAAATATAATACATATATTTGATATATTTGTATTTAATTAATTATTAATTATTAAATGATTAATATAATTAAAATATAAATATATCACCAAATGATAAAGTTAGGAAGTGATTATAAGTTGCAATTGTTGACTTATACATTAAAGGAAATGGTTGTCAAATTGATTTTGACTTCTTAAGATATTTGTTCAAAATTGTTTGAAAATGAAAATATCTTTTTCCTTTATTTTCCTTTAAATTCGGCCATACACTTTATAAATATAAGAGTTATATTTTTTCTTTGTTGCCATTGTTGACTTTGTTAGAAATATCATTAAAGTGTTTTTGATATTTTGACAAGTTGGTAACATGAAATTCAAATGAAAATGAAATGAATATTTCTTGTTTTTGTCCTTCACAAATTCGGCCAAGGCTTATTTGGAACAAGTATATATTGTTTTTCATTTCATTTGGATCTTCACCTAATTCACTTTGACATAAACTCCATTAAAGAAAAACAAGGAAGCTAGTGAAGAAGAAAAGGAAAAACTAAAGAAAAGCTTGAATTTAGTAAGTTTTTCCAACTTACTATTAGATAAGAAATTGTTCCTTATGATCTAGGCTATAACATATGATGTTCTTAAGTTATTCGTTTCTTTATTCTTTGTGTTTTTGATGAAGGAAGATTGCGACTATTGTAGTTATAAGCTTTCTTTAAGGTTTTGGAAACCTTGTTGCTAATCTAGAGTTGTTGACCCACTCTTAGATGACCTATATTTGATCTTGAGTTGTTTCATTGTGTTGAGAATTTGATTGGATGGAAGAAAGATGATTGAAGTGTTGGATTTAACCAATTTGGTCTAATTTGTCCAATTTGAAGAATTGAAAAATTATGGTTCATGACCAATTCCAAATTTGGGGATTTTCATATATGTTGTATATTTGGATGTGTATATGATGCATATAAAGTTTCATGTTCATTGGATTACATCTTGATGTGTTTTGATGCATGAAATGACAAAGTGCACAAATGGCACACCTTGGAGGTGCTCTCGGCCAAAGATTAGATTTTGGGGATTTCTGGTGTTTTGATGTTTTGAACATGCTAATTTCATCTTAGAAATGATTTAGAATCATTCAAAATTGATTAGATCAATTTCGGACTAAAATGGACAAAATACCAATGTAAGGGCATTTCGGTAAATCACTTCAATATGATTCATTTGAATTTTATTTCATAATTTGATTATTGGAATATTAAATAAATATGTTTATTTAATTAATTCGAGAAAAAGTTTTGAAATCGGAAGATACGATCTTTCGCCGCTTCCGCTGCGTTACTGGATATTCCCCCTAAAACCCCTACAGTGATGTCAAGACGGAAGTATCACTCTAGTCATATGGAGATGATGATCGCGCAAGGATATAGAACTGGTTCTCTAAGGGGTTGCAACCATCGGGATAATCTGACTTGGTCATGATTATCCGATAATAAGGAGATTAGTTGCTAGTAATCCGATATATGCTTCGTACGGGGCAGACACTGTACCAGCCCTAGGCCTTGCATATGATCATCCGATACTGGATCGAAATACGCAATACTATGTATACTACATCTGATATAGATCGCTTATTCTTGTAAGCATATTTCTATAGAATTGGGAAGGTAGCGCTTTTTTTCTAGAAGCCAACCTTGTCTTGTAAATCGGTAAAAATGTAGTACTAGGTATTTACGTGTTCGGATAGTCCGACGACCGGATTTACTGCCAACATATCCAGGGATCTCATGGGTCGCTTCCCGAAGATTCACCGATGACATATGACTCGCACTTTAATTAATATGGGATTAATGAGATGAGAGAGAAAATTAATCTGGGATTAATTGCAGAGATATTTTATTTGGGATAAAATATTAATTGAAGAGAGAAAAGATTAATTTGGAATTAATCGATAAAATAATATATTCGATATATTATACGAATTTGGATTTCGACGCGGAATTGAAATTAGATTTAAATTCTGGCGAACGAGTTAATTTAGAATTAATTCGTTAGCGATGTGAATAGTGATTTCGCTAGGCATAATCATTTAATTACGTCACAATGAAAAAGTCGTTAATTTGGAATTAGCGAACCTGAGCCCGAGAATGTTTGCGAGCGCATTCGCATTTCGAATTCGATTACGGCCCGCAAGTCACATCAAGCATCAAATCATTCGTCAATCGATTGATGTGATGTCTAGTCACTGTGAGTGATTTGACAACTGTCATTGTAATTGATGGTGGTAGTTGGCAAGCATTTATTGCTTAAATTTTTGAAAATCAAAAAGTGGTATATATTAATTGATTTTAGAAAACATTTAACTAATACACAAACCACTCTCTCTCTTTCTTTTCACTTTTTCTCTCTCACGCCCATTTGGGCTGTTCTTCACTGCTTTCCTCACTACCGTGAGCTAGGAGGAAGCAATTTAGTGATTTTGTTGCAAAATCACAAGTGCTAGCACACATCGGAGTCGTCCGTAGGTGATAGGGAAACCCACCCGTGTGCTTGGAATCATCAACCAAAGCTTGGAGCTTGATGGAGGAGGATTGAAGCCGAAAATAGAGGACACCATTGCAGCTCACTGCCGAGCATGACAGAGGGCATAAACTGGATTTTTGTTGTCCACCGCATTGCTCAACCGCTCGATGTAAGTGTTGGTTTCTATAATATGTCCCAAACAAAGATTAAGCATGTGAAATACTATATTTGAATATATATAAAAGACTTGAAGCATGGCGGAATCATACTTACAAAGCTATGTGATGAAGAAGATGATCAAATGGTGGAAGCTCCAAGTGTTGGAAGATTCGGCCAAGAGGAGGAAGAAGAAGGAAGCTCCAAGCTTTGTGTATTCCTTGCTCTATGATGGTTTCCCTATCACCTCTTTTGATCCCTTGAAGGTGCTAGCCTTGCATGTTCCAAACATCAATCTTTTCTTCAAGCTTTTGGCAACCAAATTTGAAGAAGATGAAGACCAAAACTGCATGCAGTTTTTCGGTCAAGTAAAGGAGAGAAGAGAGGATTTTTCTTAATTGATTTTGATACCAAAAATCAATTTATATTTATGTCATAATTTTATTAAATTAATAATAAATCTATGACATAAACCATGCAATGGCTTAGAGTGTCAAACACTCAAACTCCATGCAAAACCTTTGAGTGTAATGCACACTATCACCATG